>JPYR01000123.1:94863-125911 GCA_000775305.1 Belgica antarctica | reverse complement strand
GCGACGAGAACCGCGTGCCAGCATTAATAGCGCCCGGAATAGCGCTTTCAGCGTCGAAGGACGAACGCCGTGCCTTCCGTTCACATTGGGCTCGGATCAATTTTTATATGAGCTGAAAAATTTTCTAATGGCATAGGGCGTGGAAATAATTTTCGACTTTCGGGTCAGTTATCGCATCTTTTAACTGCCGCGCTTATCGGTTATCGGTTATCGGTTAAGAACGTTGTCGATCACTTCTTTGCGTAACACTTTTATCACTCGATGTGACCGGATTAAAGGATTCTGGAGAAAAGTCGTGAACAATTATTAAAAACTCACCTCAAATTGCATTTGCAGTCGTTTCTACGCAAGAACAGCTTCCACGGACAGTCCTCGACGTGTCACTCGATTCTCCGAAGTCTCCCGAAAGCGAACTCACAATCGAACTCACTAATTTACACACGAAATATCCAATAACAAATATTCAAAGTGTCTGATCATCAACGAAAAGATTTTTCCCGATTTTGACAGTCTGCCTTCTTGCTTGGAGCCTTCTTCAGCCTTCGAGTTGGCGTTGAAAGCGCTTTTAGCCTGGAGGACAGTAGCCAAGTTGCTGCTGGCTGACAACAGATGGCGGAACTTTCTACTTTCTAAAAGACCACGTGTGCAAAGAAGTTTTCCTGACTAAATGATCATTCATCTTGTCCTTTTTCCTGCAATTTTCTATCGAAAATCATCTGAGTATGACTCATTCATTCTTGTTTCAATGCTAAAATCTTGAACTCGTTTTAAAGGTACCGCTCGTGGTACCATTACCACCCACGCGTGGGCACGGGCGATTATTTATTTGGAAAAAGCTACTCCATTTTACATGTTTTCCGATTTGATTAACAAGAAAAACAATATTCGTAAGTTAGAAATAAGTTGAACAGAAGTTTTTATGGCTCTCAACCGTGGCCTTGTGTCAAAACTTTTGGATTTCCAAAAATATGTATTTGAACTGATGTTAGGATTTCCTGATGTTCTTTAATTCTTCATATTATAAGTCGACAAGCTTATACAAGTCTCAAACGTCTGCAGTCAACATTCGTTTCAATCATGACGAAAACTTTCATCGCAGTGGTTTTGATTGTTTTGTCAAGTTTTGTGCAAAGTGAACATTATTTCGCAGCTTTCAAAGCTTTTCAACGCATCTCAAAAGCTTTGGCTGCCAAAAATCACGAAGTGGCAGTTATCAGTGTTGATGGATGATCAGATTTCATCGAAAAAGTGGCACTGCCAAGTTTTCGGGATCAAAATCTGCCGCATACAGTAATGGCGTTTGAGAACTTGTCCAGCAAGGAATACAAATGCATCAACACGTCTGCAGTCATTGCCTTTGACTCAATAGATTCGCTGAAGGACTTCAACAATGAAACCTTCACATGTAACAAGAAGAAGTACAACGGAGTGACGACGTTGAAAAGCGATTTCTACTTTGATTTCCAGTTTTTCGTTTACTGCCCTGGAATGACGACTCAAGACCTTCGAACCTTGAAGGACAACGAACCACCCTATCGAAGCATCGTTCTTCGTTACGAATACTTCATCGTGGACGAGAAAGATTTCATCAAGCTTTTGACTTTTGTTTGGTACACACCAGAGTTGTGCAACCAGATGCAACTGGTTCAGATAAATCAGTTCTCGAAGAAGACACAAAAGTGGGAAAAAGACAGCTTTGAAATAGAGAAGTTCGAGAATTTTCATGGATGCACACTGAGATTCCAGTTTGAAGAATCTTTTCTTGGTTTTCTCGCTAAACCTATTGGATACGATTTAACATGTACTGGATACATCTGTCGAAGCGCCAAAGTCCTGGGTGAAAAGTTAAATTACGCCTATACCAGTGACGTGCTAAGAGCTGATCCTGAAATAGGTCGGAACACTGAGCGAGATCAAACCTTTTACTTTGACTTACGCTGGCTTGAAGTGCCTTTAGCAACAGCGCTGCATACAAGAATAAAATCATCATACTACTGCTTCTACTCAATCCCATTGCTTTATCGCGACGTTTCAATTGCCATCCCGATGGCTGAAGAGTTGGACAGCTACGAAAAGTTGGTTCGGCCTTTTGATTATCAGACTTGGATTTGGCTTGTGATCACGTTTTCATCAGCGTTTGGAACAATATTTCTCATAAAATTTGCGCAGATTCACATCAGAAACTTTGTTTTTGGTCGGAACGTCTCGTCGCCAAGTTTGAACGTGCTTCGAGTTTTCTCCGGAATATCGCAGATGATCTTTCCAGGAAGAAACTTTGCAAGATTCATTCTGATGTGTTTCATTCTCTTCAGCTTGGTTGTTCGAACCGCTTATCAAGCGAAAATGTTTCAATTTCTGCAAATGAAGTTGAGTGAACCAGCTTTCGAGACCATTGATGCGTTAATCGAGAACGATTTCGCGTTTCATATGCGATCACATTTTGCAACGTTATACAGCGAAATGGATTTCGTGAAAAGGTAACATCTCACAGCCAATGAAATCGAATATTTGTTTTCTAAAACATGTTTGCCTTACAGGGCTAAAATTTACGATATGTGGCAATCTCAAGATGGTTTGGTAAAATCTATCGGAATTGTGCAGGAACCTGGGAATAAAGTAGCAATGGAAATCGATTTGAAGTTGAAGTTGGAGTTGTACTGGCGTTTAAATGTAGTGATGGAGTCCCAAACAATGAAAGAACCGCTTGTGGTCGATTTTGACGTTCTCTACCTGCCAGCACACCACAAGTTTTACGCAAGCTTCAACAAAAAGTTTAAGCAAATGTTCGAAGCTGGTCTGTTCAACCATTACCTTGAAGAATTTTTTAAAATGTTTAAAAGGCTAGAACGAGAGAAAATCAAGGACCCCTTCGAAGTGCTGAAACTCGGTGAACTTGAAGCTGGATTCGTCATCTGCATGGTTCCATTGCTGTTCAGCTTGGTCGTGTTTTGTTGTGAGTGGATCGTCACCCTCAAAGATCTTTTCTTTGTCATGTGGATTTTCAAAGAATACTTCAAGATGAAACAGAACGAAACGAAAAGACAAGTAAAAGTTCAAAACTGCATTACTATTTTGTCCATGCAAGTCTTGGAAGAAATTCTTGGCGAATTTTCTTGAAAAGTTTGATGAATTGGAATTTCTATAGCATATTTAATAAAGTTTCTAAAGTTTTCTGTCAACATTTTCGTTTGAATTTGTTCCACAGTCATGACGTCAATGCAAGCAATGAAGTATTTTCGTTCTCGTGACCTGCAAAGTTATTCCACTCCAAAATAAAGCACTCGGTCTTTATAAGATTTTTCAACATTGTTTTTAATATTTTTTGCTTTCTCCAGGATGCTTGCGCAATACAATCGATTCGTTATTTCAAAAAATTTCCTTCGGCGAACTTGTCGTGTTTAGGGGGTGAAAAATCCAATCTAAATCAAAGGACCTTGTGGGTATGTTAAAGGAAATTTTCCGCGTATTATAACAGTTTTTATGTTTTTCAGTTGGAGACCAGAGTATCCACAATCAATTTTTGGGAGAAATATTTTCGTTCTTACTCAGCTATGACAAAAGATTTTGTTTTTTCATCGCGTCGCGGATGACAGCGTTCCAAAGCAGCAAACTTAACCAGTGAAGTTTGAGATGAAGGTCTGGACGATTCCCTTAAGCTTAGCATCGACTTGCTCGTTGATCTTTCCTTCGCTGGCGATGGTCTTCAACAACTCCACCTCGTTGGTCTTGATGTGAGCCAAGAATTCCTTCTCGAAGCTGGTGATCTTGGCCGGGTCCATTTTGTCCAAATGTCCACGGACACCGCAGTAGATGACGGCGACTTGCTCTTCGATGGCCATTGGCACGTATTGGCCTTGCTTCAACAATTCTGTCAAGCGGACACCACGGTTCAAGAGCTGCTGGGTGGCGGCGTCAAGATCTGAGCCGAACTGGGCGAAAGCAGCGACTTCACGGTACTGGGCGAGTTCCAATTTCATTGAACCGGCGACCTGAAAAGTTGAAAAGTGCTAAAATGTGTCGAAAATCCTGAGAATTTTGCACAAACCTGCTTCATGGCCTTGGTCTGGGCAGCGGATCCGACACGGGAGACAGACAAACCGACGTTAATGGCGGGACGGATACCCTTGTAGAACAATTCAGTTTCCAAGAAGATCTGTCCGTCAGTGATAGAAATGACGTTGGTTGGAATGTAGGCTGACACATCACCAGCTTGGGTCTCGATGACTGGGAGGGCGGTGAGAGAGCCACCTCCGAGAACTGGAGACATCTTGGCGGCACGTTCGAGCAAACGTGAATGCAAGTAGAAGACATCACCGGGGTAGGCTTCGCGACCTGGTGGACGACGCAGCAAGAGGGACATTTGACGGTAGGCGACGGCCTGCTTGGACAAATCGTCATAGATGATGAGTGCATGCTTGCCGTTGTCACGGAAGAATTCTCCCATGGCGCATCCAGAGTATGGGGCCAAGTATTGCAATGGGGCAGCATCTGAGGCAGTGGCAGAGACGATGATGGTGTATTCCATGGCTCCGGAGTCAGTCAAACGCTTAACGATCTGGGCGACGGTGGATCTCTTCTGACCGATAGCGACGTAGATACAGTACAATTTCTTGGACTCGTCTTGTCCGTCGTTGAAACGCTTCTGGTTGATGATGGTGTCAATAGCCAAAGCGGTTTTTCTATTGGGAAAAATATAGAATTATTCACCGGTGGTTGGTATTGCGCAATGCTGCTGCTTACCCGGTCTGTCTGTCTCCGATGATCAACTCACGCTGACCACGACCGATTGGGACCAATGAGTCGACGGCCTTGATTCCAGTCTGCATGGGTTCGCGGACAGACACACGTGGAATGATACCGGGAGCCTTTACTCCGACACGGAAGCGCTGGCTGGTCTTGATTTCACCACGTCCATCGATGGCGTTACCCAAAGCATCAACAACACGTCCCAAGATCTCTTCACCGACTGGCACGTCGACGATGGCGCCGGTACGCTTGACGATGTCACCCTCACGGATAAGTTTGTCGTTACCGAAGACGACGACACCGACGTTGTCGGGTTCCAAGTTAAGAGCCATGCCCTAGTAGACGAGAATATTGCGTTACATAAATCGATCGGAGAAAAATTGTCGGCCAATTACAAACCTTCAATCCGGATGAGAACTCCACCATCTCATCGGCCTGGATGTTCTTCAAGCCATATACGCGAGCGATACCGTCACCAATGCTCAACACACGGCCAGTTTCCTCCAAGTCAGCTTTCGGTGCGGCGCCCAAGATGCGCTCCTCGAGGATGGCGCTGATTTCGGCTCCGCGTGCTGGAGTGGAGACATGGAGCTTGCGGCAGGCGATTTGTGAGGCTGGAATGGCAACGCGAGCAACCTGTCATGGCAGAATGAGAAAAATTTTCAGCTAACCTTCGATTATATAAGGCTGCCCACTTCCCCTCCTCATGCCTTCACGTCCATCATGATTTTTTCACAACACTTTTTGCGAGTTTTTGAGACGAATCGCGCATCCCAGCAGCTGAAACGCCGCCCATCGCTTTTGCATGAGCCACGAATCGTGGATCAAGCTCCGCCGAAAGTCGGCGACTTATATATGATGGGTAATTTTTCAAAAATTGTTATGCAATTTTCTGGTCGCAATAAAGCTCGGAAAAAGTCGATCCCAGCCTTCCGTTCTCGTCGTTCACTCACCTTTTGTGCAGTTCGTGGGAGGTTGCGAGCCACAGAGGCTGCCAATCGTGCTGATAACATCGACATCTTGGAGTTTAATCTATTAAATCGAGACAAAATACTTTTGTGACTGAAGAACTTTTCTCTCGCTCGTCGAATTGCTTCGTTTTTGCGTCGACCTGCTTCGATATCGAAAATCTTGAGTGGTGGAATGACTGGGATTGGTCGCGAGCGGGGAAAATTGAAATTTCATTGATGACATGGCGAGCTGGAAAAGCGGAAATGTGTGGGTGACTTTGGCAGTTGGTGTGGCTAGTTGGATTCCGACTGAAATTCTTCAAAAATCGCTTCGGGTGTGCGACTTAAAGCTTCAATTCGAAGTTGCCGTCGCTTCATCGTTTGAATTTAACGTAAACTGCGTGTGTAAAAAATTTTCCGTGTTCTTTCTTCGCGAGTGAAAAAATCTTTAGACTTGAGAAGGATTTTCGCACCATTTTTAGACAAAAGACGAATTGATCCAGCTTCCAGCAACTTCCAGCTAAAATGTCATCCTAAACATCTCGGCGCAAATCAAAACCACCGCCTTTGATTGATTTTCATTTTATTTCCGAGCTGATATCAGAAACTTAGTTTGAAAGCTTATCTTAAGTCCTTTCTTTAGCCACCTCACATGGTCGGCTCTTGGCCTTGCGGGTAGTGATTCGGATGCTGATACTCAATGTGATGCTGCTGGTGGTGGTTAATCATCTCGTGTTGGGTGTGCTGTTGAATGTAAGGATCCGTGGGAGGCGTTTGAGGGTAAAAATAGTTCGGCCCGCTGTACATCGAGGGGTCGGGATTGGATGCTACGTGATGAATTGGTGCTGGTGGTTGGTTAAGGCAATTGAAGTCAGTTTTCACACTGGTGTATGCGTTGTTGTAAGCTCCGTGCTGCTGCTGCTGTAGGTTTGGGTCGTAGTACCAGTCGTTCTGGGGCGGCGGAGGCTGATGGTAAATGTGCTGCATGTTGTGCTGCGGTTGTTGCTGGTAGTCCCAATAAGCAGGCTGAGGATTCTGGTTACAAAAATGAAAGAATTTCATTAGTCAATTAAATGATTCCGTTAAAAAAAATTTACATCTCAAGGATTCTAACAAACACTCACCCATGAATCATATTGTTGCACATCATTTGAACTGGCTGGTGCGTTCCGCACGTGGTCAAACTTGTTTGAATACTCATTCACCGCGTAGTTGACGTACTCGCCGCTGCTTGAGGGCGTCGGAATCTGCTCGATGATGGGATTGGTGGCGTTGAGAACCTTCGGGCTGGCTATTGCGTTGGGTGCGGTGTACACGGGTTGCTGAATCGGTGGTTGCGCAGGCATAGAATTGTTGTTCCACGTGTTGGCGACAGGCGGTGTGACGACAGTCTGCTGCTGGTGCCCGTAGGAAGCCGACATCTGGTTCATGTCCTGGTCGAGCGTTTGCGGCGGCATTTGAGGAACCTGTTGCAGCTGGTAGTTGTAATTACTGTTAGTGGCGTTTCCGTTAATTTCCGGTGTTGGCGGCGTTCCAGCTGATGACGTCGTCGCCGTGCTAGTATTCGAGTTCTCGTGCTTCATCTGCGAGTGACGGACTTGATGCCATGACCGTTTGTACTTCTTCTGACAGTGATCGCAGTTGAACATCCGGCCCTCGTCGGGGTTCCCAGTGTTGCCCTGCAATAGTTAAAGCGAGTTCTGATCGAGTTCATCTGATCACAACAACAAAACTCACCATGTGAACCTCCTTTTCATGGCGCGTAAGGCGATTTTTCGCTTTAAATGGCTTTTTGCATGTCTGGCATTCGTATTCGTTCTAAAATATACAAAATTTCTGTTAGTTTCATCAAGTCATCGATGCAGAGATGACATTTAACTCGCCTCGATTTCGTGAACCGTCTTGATGTGCTGCTTTAGATTTGGCGCACTCGAGAAGGAACTATTACACGTCTCACAGAGATGCTTTTTGTTATCGTTCTGGTGGATCTTCTTAATATGTGAATCAAGGTTTGGCTTCGATGCGAAGATCTTGGAACACGAAGGGCACGGGAACGTCTCGTCTAAAGCGTAATATCGTGAAATTCACAGAAACTTCCAAGGTCACGTCATTTCACTACTCACCAGTCCGCTTGTGCAACCGCCGGATGTGTTGGGCCAACAGAAAGTTCGAGAGGAATTCAGAACCGCAGATCTCGCACAGGAACTTTTCGTTGAAGTGTCCCGACTCCTGCTGATGCTTGTAGAACAATTTCCAATTGCTGAAGTTTGACTGGCACGCTTTGCACTTGTACTTGCTTTCCTTCACGACTGGCTCCTCGGGCGGCTTGTCGTGGGCCTTTTCATGCTCTACGAACTGCTGGTTCCGAAGGAAAGATTCACCACAAAGCTTGCACACAAAAGGCCTGATGTTGACGTGCTTCAGGTTGTGCTCGTAGATTTGCTCGACTGCGGCCCCGCGATTCTCGCCGCAATGTACGCAATGCTCGGGATGCGTCTTGTGATGCGTGAACAGTGAAGTCTTTTTGCTGTAGCTGCAAGAAAACAAACGCATGAGTCATGGAGACAGGCAGGAATGAATCCGGAGCTAATGCAAATCTTTTTCTAACTACAAGGTCAAATCATAAACAAGAGCCCAGATCGAAAATGAAACCTACGATTTCCCGCACACCAGACACTTGAACGTCTGTTTGAGCTTCTCGGTCTTCGGGGCCGCTAGCGTTTCAGGCGCTTCTGCTTTCGCCTCGACGGGCAGCTCCGTCGTATTGTTGTTTAGAGACTCCATAATGGCTGGCTTCTCGATGGAAAGGATTTTAAACTTGGATCAACCACGCACTAGCACATCTTAGGACAGCCGACACTCTGGAAATTAAGGCAGTGACTCGAGTTAGACTCGAAAGATTTGATTTTCGATTGAATAAATTGCACAAAGATGTTTGGAGCGAAACTATGAGGGTGTGTTCAGTCGATGAGTCGAAACGATCAACTAAACGCACTCGGAAACCAAGTTTACGAACCAAATTTTAGGTCGACGTAAATAATTCATAACAAAGGCACCGAGCGTTGTCAGAAGCTGCTGTAAACCTCACACCATGAGCAGCATGGATGAACAAAGCGAAGCCACTGAAAGCGCGCCTAAGAAGGACAACTACCAGTGGAAAGAGATCACGACCGACTTTTTTCACTCCATCGAGGAGCTGGAGCTCGGAGAGCTGTTGCATTACGAGATGTTTGGTCTGTTCGAGGCCATGTCGGCCATAGAAATGATGGACAAGAAAATGGACATCGGAATGATCGAAGAGAAGGAGAAAAACACTCCGCTCACGTTCGAAGTCGCTGTTGAGGTTTGTTCGGGATGAAAACGAGTGAAAGTTTGCTCAATTTCTGTTATTTTTTAGACTGGCAAGATGAAACTTGATGGTTTGACCACTGGCGAGCTGATCGGGATCTTTGACTCCCTCTTCTCGTGCCTGGTGTCGTGGCTCGAAGGGCATTCACCTGTTCAGACGATTTTCACCTGTCTCTACTTGCACAACACGGCCGCGATTCAGGACAAGACGTTGATGAGCTTTTGCAATGGAATCTTGAAGCTGACAGGGGTGATTAAGAAATTCATCATCTGGTTAGTGCTTGATAAACTGTGTCGGCAGCAATTTTAATAACGACTCGTAAATTTTTAGTGCTCGAGTGTACGAAGAAGAAGATTTCCAGCCAGGGCTCTACAACATGAACTTATGCAACGAGCAGAGTGACCAAGAAGTTCAGACTTGTCTGAAGATGCTCGAATCGGATCTTCAAAAGAAGCTCAGACCTCTCGATCCAACCAGTGAAGAATGCCTGGAGCTGACCGCCGTCTTCAACCGCATCAAGTTCGAGCGAATTTTGCTTCAGAGTCTCGTTCTGCTGTATCCACTCAAGTCAGACACGCCGAACGAGCTGGGAATGGCTGAAATTGCGAAGCTTCTGTCAAGTGCAGCGGAACTCATGCCAGCAATCAAGCGAACCATCGATCGTGGAACTCCGGCAGACCTTGAAAGTAAGAAAGACATTTCAAGTGATTTCTGGTTCTAAAATGAATTTTATTTTGTAGATAACACGCCGAACATCATGGGCTTCTCAGCGACAGTTAACCAGCGCCTGCTTCCGCCCACCTTCCCGCGCTACACTAAAATCAAGGACCGCACTGAGACGATGAGCTATTTCGAGGAGCTTTTGCAGAATCTGAAGCTTTCCTGCAAGATCATCCACTGCACAAACTACCAAAGCGCGCTGAACTTCTTCATGGAGTTTAGCAAAAAGTCCGGGTCGTGTCTGCTGTCGCGCAGCGTTCTTCAAGTGCTCTACCTTCCCGAGAACAACAAAGTCTTCGGAAAGACGAAACTGTCGGAAGTGCTTAAGGACTCGGCGAAGATTTTCATCGCGCCACCCGTTCTCATGCCAAAGAATCCGCTCTTCAACGATCCGGAGGTGAGAATCTATATCTTGACAACGTTTTCATCCCTTAAATTGTCGCCAAATATGCTTTCCACTCGAATCAACAGGCGAAAGAATGTGTCGAATCGTTTTTCTTTTATAACGAGCACATTTTCGTGACGTTAATCGAGATTTTCGGATTCAACCGAGCCAGACAGAGAGACAAGATCGCAAGGCTGCTGGACAACTTTGCTAGTTTGCAGGATGAGGCGGAGCGTGTCGACACGTTCTTGCACAAGCAGCTCAACGGGGAAACGTCTGTCGGGACGTGCCGCACGAACTTCGGGACTTGGGTACTGTACAACTGCCTTAAGGCGATGTCAATTTTCCTGTTGTCAGGCCTCGAGCTTGAGCTGTACAGCGTTCATGAATATTTATACGTGTTCTGGTGAGTGCCAAATCGACTTCATGACAAATCTCATTTACACAATTACCTCCAACAGGTACTTGTACGAGTTTCTCTTTGGTTGGATCATCTCAGCGCTCACCCGCGCCGATTCCTTTCTCTTCGAGCAAGAATGCATTAGCGAACAATACAAAAACCTCTCGCGAGGCCAGAAGAAGACAAAGCTCAAGAAAAAGAAGATGAAGCCGTACTCGCGCGAGTGCATGATCATCCAGGCGTTGCAGAACATCTGCGGTGGCTACTACAAAGCTCTCGCGGGCTTCCACAAGTCCGGCAAGATCCCGAAGCCGCTTCCAGAGTTCGACCTTGAGCAGATCCGCTACGAACACCGGTTTGCGCCGTTCACCGAGCTCAGCACGCCCCCGGTGATCGGATATCTCGATTTCTGCGCCCAGAAAGCGGCGCTTCTCATGACTAGTCAAGAAGGCTTGTTCTTATCAGCTGCGAAACATTTTCATCAAGCGAGAAGTATTTTGGAGCTGGTGCCGAGTCTTGATCCCGAGGTAAAAAGTTGATTTGTGATCTTTAGGAATGAAATTCAACGAACTTTTCTTTTCCCCAGTTGGTCGAGGTAGTGAAAGTCATTAAAACCAACTTCGTTGTGATGAACTTGTTAGCCAAAGGACACAAGCAGGAGTCGAAGCTGGCACCGGAATTTGATTTCTCGCTGCATTCATGCTTCCCAATCATCAAGCAGCCCTAAACTAACCAGTGTTCATGTAGAGTTTCGAATAAATTTTGAAAATGTTGAATCTGGTCTAACCGTTTAGTAAAAAATTAGAAAACTTATGAGCGGTTTAAGGTACGCTAAATCACTTTGCGAGTACATCAAAGGAAAACCAGCTAAAACTCGTTGGAAAAGCTGTTGAAATAACTTAATTAGCGTTGCATAGAAATTTTTCCGCTAGTCATGCTGTTACCCAGCTTCCCGTTCCACTCCAATCTACTTGACGCAATTAAATCAAAATTTTCCGTTTGCTGTGAAAAATTAATGACGATTCGTGAGGCCTGAAGCTCGAGCAGTGACTGACGTTGAGTGCCAACAACAGACGATGGTGAACGCGTGGCTGACTCTTCACGTCAACTCGATTCTCCTTCAAGTGCGCTAATTATCCGCTTTGTTAGAGAAAAGCTTCAAGACTGCCTAATGGATTTATGGATTTTTAAATCACCAGGTTGAAAGGAAGCTTGTTGAATGAGAAACTTGTTGTGTGCCGAGCGGAATGTCTTGCAATGGAACCCACAAAAAAGCTTTTCTCGCTTAGGATGAAATGTTTTGCGATCATTAATCATAACTTTTGATTGTTTCAGCAAGTGTCTACGGCAACAAAACATTTTAAGTGCTGTCAGAGGTGGGGTGAAAGTTTTCCCTGTCTCGGAGAGTGCACGGCGTGAGAAGGCTGTCCATGTCGGAATCACTTGCAAGCTTGTTCGTTCAAATGAGTTTTCAAGAGTCTTCGGTCAAAGCATTGAAAAATTGCCAAAAACATCTTGCGAGATAAGAATTTCACTCAAATTTATGCGGTATCTGCTTTGCATTCGATTGTGCTAGGAAATTTCTCCGCTCTTCAGCAAAAAATTCCACCCCAAGCGATTTATTTTGCCATCACAGAACCTTTTCACCTTAAGCAACATAAATTCGGTTGCACAAAATCATCGTCGTCGGCGCGCGGACGGCGCCTGCGTTAAAGAGAAATCTAGTTTTCTCCTGCACGCGAAGCTTCATTCGGTGGAGAATCTCGACAAAGATTACTCTGGACTCTTTTCTCGCCTTTCTCCTCCGATTCAGTTTTTCTCAAAGCGCAATTCGCACCAAGCACGCGTCGCAAATTTTCCCAAAAGTGGATAAGAAGTTTTTTGTGTGCTCAAATTAATGGATAGAAGAACATATTTCGAACTCGCTGGGTGCCAAGTCGACGAACGAGCAGTTAATTAACGAGTCTCCTGGGCTGCCGATCCCAACTTCAGCCAAGCTGAAAAGTTCATGTACGCGAAAAATGAGTATAAAAAAGATGAACGAGCGATTTTTCATTGTTTCGCTGCCAAAAAATGTATTTGTGTAAAAGATATCGTGCAATCGCCAACTGAAGTGGCAGTTTTATCGGGTCTTGTAACTCCGATAAAAAACATTGTGGCATCTAAATAAAGTGACATTGCCAGTGAGTTTTCCGAGCGAGAAAAGTGGCAACAGCACTTTTATGCGAAAAAGTTTTTATTTCTTGTTAATTTTCCGTGAATCGCTACATGTGATTTCCGTCGAGCATATCGACAGAACGAGATTTTTCCGATGAATAATAGCGAGTGCAGTCGCTCAAAAGACCACAGTGAAGCGATTCGAGTGTATGAGAACATCTGAACTTCCCTTCTGACGGAATTTCGTCAACAGAACGTACACAGATAGTATCAAAAGGATTTTTTTTCTCTTCCCTCTCCGTGGCTGTGTGTGTTTTGGGGAAAATTAAAATGCCTAAAAGCTGAAGGATAAGTTTTTCCGTTTCGACGGACGGTCTTTCTTCTCTCGCTCGATTTTCTTCACACATAATCACGTCGAGAATCTCCTTCTGACGCCATAAAAGTTCGAGTCCCCTTTTGAGATTTGTTGTGCATTTTACACACGATTTCAAGTTCATTAACTTTTTATTTAGCTGAAAATTCAGTGCTGCTAAACTCGCAAGCGAGTGTGGTTCAGTGGTCTGTGTGAATGTGCCCATGTCCAGTTGAAAGTTCGTTGCAAAAGTGTCTGTTTAAGGTTCATGGGTACTTGAAAACCTTATTGGATTTGATACAATCACAAGTGAACAAGTGTATTCAGAAACTTCCATCCACGGGTTGTCAAAAAGTCGTAATTTGTACCCATGGGTTTCTATAAAGTTGAAATTTGTACTCATGGGTTGTCATTAAGTCAAAATATTGTACCAATGGGTTGTCGAGAAGTTATAATTAGTACCAATAGGACTTAGATAAGCTATAAGTTGTGCCCATAGGTATTCATATAGTCAAAGTGTGCACTCATCGGTGCTTAAGCAAACCAAAATTCATACAAAACTTTTCGTTTGAAGACCCCAGTACTAACAAACTTTTAGCCATGGATGCTTGTTGATTTTCTTTTAAACCAATTATAAATGAGTGGGTACTTTTCGCACTATTGACGCGTTTCTTCCTAGCACCTTTTAAACACCCCTACATTCATCTTAAGTCAGAAAGTCCTAATATTGTTTCAAGCGCCTGCACAGATTCACTTGTGGTGGCAATAGCAAACTTCAAACTTTTATTGAGTGCACCAATGATCTGCCAAACATAACAGCAGAGAGAAAGATGACTGTGCTAAACATGTATGAGCAAAAATTTTCATGAGTTTTGATGGAAGGCGAACATTTGCAGGAAATAAACACAGAAGACCGCAGCAGCAAGATGAAGTTTTGAACAGTTTGGATGGTGTAAGTGGTAATTCAATCTGGCAATGTTCGCATAGCATCCCTCCCAACGACTGCTGCACAAGACACACCGAATGCATAAACAGAGAAAAAACATCGTTTAGTGAATTATAAATCCTGCAATATGGAAAGTGCATCGTCTCGCACGGAAAAAACAAGCATGAAGAAACTGGCAAGAGTCTGAAATGTGTTTTGTGGATCCGAAGACGCTTTCTTCAGTAATAAAATTCGCAAAGCTTCGTAGCTTTCTACTGGTGAGGTAAGGAAACCGACTTTTACGATTACATTTGCCGTCTTTTGCTTTATTAATACGTGAATCGGTTAAATATTTATGTGAAAGATGTAACTCATGTCTCTGGAAATGACTTTCGTACTTCATTAAATCCGGTCAAAGGCATGAATGTTGAGTTTTATTCCTTCTCCGTGCCTTCATATCACTAAAATCTTTATTGTTTGTGTTCGTTCCCTTTGGGAATCGAAAGCATTGACATAGCAAATTAATTGAAGAACATCGACATTCAAAACAAGCCCTAGCAGACGACATTCCCAAAGTACCCAGAGAATGTGACATAATTGCAATTTCTACCTGAGCGGTCACGAAATTAGTCTTAAATTTCAATTTTGAATATTTTACGTGAAAATCCTTACCATTCGGTTATCAAATTACATCAGCAGTGGCGAAGAATCAATTTTGGATAAAAAGGTCACTTGCGGGGGGAAGGAGCGAATGGGGTGAAAATTTTACTGGGTTAACGTGTTAACAAGCGGTTTTAAATTACGTGTAACCGGAGTTTTTCGACAGACAATTTGTTCCTGATTTTTGTCTTCTCGAGAAAAGGTTGTTTGGCGGAAGAAAAGTTTGCCGAAAGTTATTTCTCGGAAAAGAACCCGTCGAGAAAAGTAGTTCGTGGAACTCTCATTAACGATTCGCGCACAGGAAAGCGGCTTGAAAAAAGTAGGCCTTTGCAAAAAAAACAGGCTTTGTCCTGTGCAAAATTATTTTTCTCTCTCGAAGCTTGTTCTATTTTAATCCACGAGTGCAGACTTCAATCACATCTAATGTGTTTGGTTCGAACATTAAGGGAAGGGTTTCTGTATAAAAATATCCCGGATAAAAATAACCAAGAATTTTCTGGACGAAAAGGTATCAACTAGATATTTATGGAAAGATCTGGAAATAGAATTGCTGATTTCAAGTTGATGTTACAGAAGGTTAGCGAGGTTAAGGTTGTCAGGGATGTTACGGATATTTGGGAATTCTGGGGGTCCATTTAACGTGTGCCATTTTAATTCGTTCTATTTTCATACCAACTACACCCCCCCCCCCTCCCCCCCCTTGCCCCTTCTATAAATAGTACTTTACCAACATGAATCAAAAATCTTTTGAATAAGTAAATTAGGATTAGAATACTTTAAAAACTCTTATAAGACTTTGATGCATAAGACAAGCATGCTCCAAAAAAAGATTTAAAATCTTAATTGTATCAAACATAAAAATAAATCACAATACAACACAACATGAATTGCACTCGCAGTCTTCAATGATTCAGAAAGCTTTTAAGCTTTTTCTTAGTAATTTAATTTTATACCTATTTAAATATTTTAATTAGATTTTGCCTCTGAGACTTTTTTCAAATCTAATTTTCTCTCGTCGAGAGTTTCACTCCCAACGGGAATTCGTTTTCAAACACTTTTCTTCCGTGTCTGCAGCACAGCAAAATTAAATTCTCGAAAACACAATTTCTATTTCCGTATCCCCTGTAGTTAGCACCATTATGTCAACAGCCAAACGGCTGGTTCTATCAATAACTGGACGTAAAGATTGTCAGCACCACACTTCGGGAGCTTCGTCGACGCGCCTTGTCGGGAACAGCTTGTCGCCGGGACACGAGCTTGACGAAATCGCGATTGTCTCGCACGGCGACGTACAGTCGAGCATCTCTTATGGCACCCTTTCTATGAACGGACCCCGTCACATAATCGGTGAGAATTTTAATTTGAAAAGAAAGACGAGACGCAGCGCTACTTATTTATCCGTCTCTTGTTGTCTGTTCCGCTCTTCTATCCTTTCAACAAACGGCATATTTTTCATTGTTCCCGACATTTTCGGTCCGACTATCGCCAAACGAACAAAAGCAGATGCAAATATAGGAAAACGAAGTTCACTAACCACCTCACATCAACAGAATCAATTGGAACAAATTAAATTGAGTCATGGCGATGCTGCTATGCACTTCTCACTGCCGCTAAAAGATAGAATCAACACGGACTTTGCGAATCTCCACAACGTTTCCGAACTCGAATACAAATCGATAAGTCGTCATAGTTTGATAGGTGAGTTATTGTGTGGGTGGTTGGCACGGCACACTGCAACAGTCTTTTGTTTGGCACCGAGCCTTAATTTTCCGTCGTCGTCCTAGACATTGTAAACTCGAAGCTTGGAATGCCTCGATCACAAATCGGACAAAGCATCAGCCAGCAAGGTTTCTTCTCGTCGCGCGATAGCCTCTCAATACCATGCGTGTCTCAACCGCTCCACTCCTACTCGGCCACCACGTCAGACATGGACTTGTCGCGCAAGAACGATAACAAAGCGAAGAAGATGAAGCCGGGCGAACAGCCGCTGCTGGGATCGTGGAACCCTTCATCGGCCGCCCCGCGTGAGTCCATGGCCCATCCTGCATCGGTCTCAACGAATCACCTAACTAGCAATAATGACAACGTCGTTAATAGCAATAACTTAGACAGGTAATTTACATAACAACAGACAAGTCATCCCCGAGCTATCGTTCCAAAGCAGAGTCATTCCTAATTGACCAATTAACTAATTCCGTCGTTCTCGATGTCGTTTATTGCTTTAGGCAAGTCCGCCGTTCGGTGTGTGCTTCCACGACCCATCGAAAATCCTCGGCGAAATGGACTTTCGTGTTCGACCCCGCCGGTCGCCTTTGCTACTACTGGTCGATAGTTGTGTCGCTGGCGTTCCTGTACAACTTCTGGGTCATCATCTATCGATTCGCATTCCAAGAGATCAAGAACGAGACGCTGCTGGTCTGGTTCTGCCTCGACTACTTCGCAGACTTTCTGTACTTAATCGATATCCTGTTTCACTTCCGAACCGGGTACTTGGAGGACGGCGTGCTGCAAACCGACTCCACCAAGCTTCGGCAGCACTACATGAACTCGACGACCTTCTACATCGACTGCCTGTGCTTGCTGCCGCTCGACTTTCTCTATTTGAGCATCGGGTTCAATTCAATTCTGCGGTCGTTTCGACTAGTGAAGATTTATCGCTTCTGGGCGTTTATGGATCGAACGGAGCGTCACACAAATTATCCAAATCTCTTTCGTTCGACGTCGCTTATCCACTACTTGTTAGTAATATTCCATTGGAATGGTAAGCAAACGCATTGGCATCGATCACGAGGCCTTTACTCTAGAGCGACGTTCCCATTCCAGGTTGTTTATATCACATAATCTATAAAAATAATGGCTTCGGCTCGAAGAACTGGGTCTACAACGATGCAGAACCGGCAGACGTCGTGAAGCAGTACCTTCAGAGCTATTATTGGTGCACCCTAGCTTTAACAACTATTGGAGACTTGCCACGTCCGCGGTCGAAGGCCGAGTACGTGTACGTCATTGGCCAGCTATTATTTGGACTTATGCTGTTCGCTACCGTATTGGGTCATGTGGCGAACATTGTAACGTCCGTAAGTGCAGCTAGGAAAGAGTTTCAAGGTAATGAAATGGCTTTTATGCCGCTCGCACCCAAAAATGCGTAATTAATGTAATTGTCCCTTGTGCCCAACACAGCCAAACTGGATGGCGTGAAAACGTACATGCGAATGCGGCGAGTGCCGAATCATTTGCAAGTCAAAGTCATCAAGTGGTTTGATTACTTATGGCTCACACAAAAGTGCTCCGACGAAGAACGGGCCGTGTCATGTCTTCCGGATAAACTTAAGGTAATTTACCAGCTCGTAATTACTGAACTCAAACTGCAACTCATTTTCTTTTCTCCGTTTTTTCCCCGGAATCTTTTGTTGGCAGGCTGAGATAGCTATAAACGTTCATTTAGATACACTCAAGCGAGTTGAGATTTTCCAGAACACTGAAGCAGGTTTTCTCTGTGAACTCGTCCTGAGACTACGGCCAGTGCTTTTCTCACCCGGTGATTACATATGCCGTAAAGGTAAGAATTAAAGTTTGTCTTGGAAATTAGGAACGCATGGGCGACCGTCAGGTTTTAGGGCCGTAAAATTGTTGTTTCAGGGCATTTCAGGTGCAATCGCTGAATATTTGCACAGTTTTAACGGATTTATAAGCTTTTTAAGCAAGCTTTAGCATTTATAAGGGCAATAAAATTCGATCTCATAAAATATTCAAGCACTTTTAACTACTGTCAAAGATTTTAAGCAAGTTTTCACGTTTAACAAAGCGTTCAGTTGCTAGTTTTTTTTTCAAATGGTTTTTTAGTCCTAGGTATCAGTAAATTTTTTACAAATTTTAGGGATAGCTGGGCAACTGAGCGAATATTTTCATTCGTTTTAATTTCGGGGTATTTTTCTCGTTCGAATTCAAGTTAAATTGAAGAGCTTTGTTCTGCAAGCTTCTTTTTCATTATAAGTGCTAAAGTTTGCTAAATTTAACATTTTAAAACGCTGAAGCCTGCTAAAATATAAATTGAATTAGATTAAAGATTTTTAAAAAAAAATAAGCAAGCTTTAGCAATTCCAGGCGTGCTTAATAAAACTTAAAAGTTGACTTATCAAGCGCTTCTAAACTACTGTCAAAGCTTGAAAGAATGCATAGCATTTGACTGATTTCACATGTTCACTGGTTGTAAATCATCATAGAAGATGACAAATAACAATGTTAACCTGACACAACACCACTCTAACCGACACACAACTGAAAATCTCTGATAACTGACGATTTCCGAAACTCTATTTTAGGCGAAGTTGGCAAGGAGATGTACATCGTGAACCGAGGTCGGTTGCAAGTCGTCGGTGATAACGGAAAAACCGTGATGGCTTCGCTTAAAGCTGGCTCGTATTTCGGAGAAATTAGTATACTGAACATGGGAACAGCAGGTAAAGCCCTTGGTAAATATCGCGGCCAAGCAAAAATAACTAACATTGATCAGAAAATCTCTTCTGTCTCATCATCGCACCTCAATTCATGTTTTGAAACTTGACAACGTCCACTAAGTGTGTCAATTCAAAGCTCAGAGACAGTGAGCGAAAAGACAACAGCGACGACAAAAGCAAAAACTGTTCAAAGGATTCCATTAACGAATGACGAGTCGGATTCTCCGTGCGTGATTAACGAGATTTTAGGAAAATTTAAATGTTTGGCGAACTTTCTTGGCATCAAGTTTTTTCCACCCCCAGAACGCTTTCGTTGAACACGGACGTGTTGATCCGACTCATTTGTGTATTTTACTAATATTTGTTTCAACTCTCCGTTGTGGAATGATTTCATGACATTTGTCTTTTAATTTGAACATTTCTCATCTTTGCTAATTGAGAAAATGCGTGCTTGAACAGAACTTTTAAACTTTGACTCCTTCTCCTTCATCTTCAGTCTCGGAATTTTTGCGCTTTGCTTGGCTCGATATATTATCACTATCTACGTAACATCAACTTTGTATTAAGTTGTTGACTAGTTAAGATGTATTTTGGAAACGTCAACAAATGGTTTTGTGCTGCTTTTGAAGTTGAAAGGTAGTAAAGACTGTGAAGTAAGTCTTCAAACAAAAGCTTGCAGAAATCTTTTTGAAAGTTTGCCATCTTTGAGTTTGCCAGTAACAGACTGCTAAAGTTTTGTAAACATAGCTTCATTAATTATAGTGTTTACAATAAGAAGTTAAGTTTAACAGACTTTTACATTGAAAACTTGCTAAACAATAAAGCAAAAGTTAACAAAAAGACTGCTAAATACAAAATTATTAAAAAATTGCTAAACTTTTTAGCAAATTTTTAACCTTTGCTAAAAGTTTTTCGCATTGATAAAGTTTAAAGACCAAGTTAAAGCTTTATTTCAACCTGTCAAAGAAAACCTTTCAACAACTTCAAAACTATTTGTCGACTGTTTCTTTCCAGAATAATTTAACATTAAGCTGCATTCATAAACTTTTTCAATGTTTCTTTAAGATTTTTTTCTTCACTTTTTCAATTTTACTTAATTGTTCACGTATTCCAGAAACTTCACTATTTCTTCTGTACTTTTAAACTCACAAATTATTTGGCTCTATAATATTCTTACAGTTTTCTTGCTTTTGAAAGACTCTGCCTTTACAAATTTTCCAGATTTTTTACTCATATTTGGGATTTCAAGAAGTTCAGATTTCATCCCAATCAATAAATTCTTGGTGTCCATTTCTGAAATAAGTAACCTGACTCTTTCTATACGCTTTAATTGGAATCAGAAGTAGACTACAAAGTAGATCCCCTTGAGAGCTTTCCAAAGCTTGTTACCTATTATGCGAATGACACCCATTTTCCAGCGAAAATTCACAAAACACGAGCAAACTACGTGACAAAAAAGCTTCATATCCACTGAACGTGACAACACCTACTTGATTAATCGTTTTGTGATTTTTCGCGAACACATTTTCAGTCTTCATGTTTTGCATCGATTAATTAAGTCAAACAATTTATTCCAAAATCCTTTGACTTGAAATCACTGACGCTTTTCCTCCGATTCTTCAAAAGGAAATCGCCGTACAGCAAGCGTCCGATCTGTCGGCTACAGCGACTTATTTGTCCTTAACAAAAAAGACATGTGGGATGTGTTGAAGGAATACCCGGCGGCGCGTGTACGGCTAGAAGCAATCGCAGTCAAGAGACTAGAAAAGTACAAAAAGGCACCTTTAGAGAAAGGTATGTGACTCTTTTGGTTGATCTATGGTTTGCCCTTTATCAAACTCCTTATGATGTTCATCTTTACTTCAGTTTTCTTGAATTTGCCTGAAAGCCACTGTTCTTTAGTTCTTGTCAAGTTTTTCCTAAATGTTTTCAATTCCTGCCAATGCCTGGTTGTACCTTCCAATGCCAAATTATTGATTTCTTGCCTGTCAGTTGTTCCAAGAAATGTTAAATAATTCTCGATACAACTAATTGCATTGATTGACACTATTGTCTTCAGAAACAAATTTAGGGAAATGGTGACAAAACTAAATTAAATTTTTTCATTTCATTGAATATTTGAATCGTAATTTAATAAAGTTGCTATGGGACGCTGCCAATCTACTCCAGGTTTAGTAGAATCCAAGGATAAGAAGACGATCGAAGAAATGTGGATTTCTCCGCATCCGCTTCCCTCAGCCACGCTATCGTTTGCCACCCAACAAACGTGAGTCAATGAACCCGATTCTCGAGCACTTAATTCCTAAATTTATTGCCTTTACAGAACCCTGCCATACTCGCCAAAGTCACATAGACGAGAAAGCAACACGGATAGAACAAGAATTACCGATTCTCCCGGCTCTATGAGTCCGTCTGTTCATAGCTCTGATGAAAGACCCCGAAGTAGGATTACTTCCCATGCATCTAGACCCCAGTCACAACCAAGCCGAAATGGTAACTGCCATAGAATCAAAAGTACTGAAAGCTTCCTTAAAAGCTAGTGAAAAAGCTTTTTAAAGGACTTCTAGATTTTAAATTTGGAAAAAGCTTTTTAACTACAAACCAATAAATATTTTTCAAAAGCTTTTATTATCTCAAAAGCTCACAAGCTTTTTCGATGTTAAAACATTATTCATAGTTCCCACAATTGATTTCCTTCTTACAAGCTTATTCTTTATTCCAAAGTCATGAGAAGCCAACAAAAGCTTTAATAACACTAACAAGACTGTAAAAAGCTTTTTCTAGAAACTTTCTTTTTGTTCATATAATTTATTTTTGTCGATTTCTTTTTCAGTCGGATCTCTAAGTCACCTGGGATCTGGTGCAACCCCTTTGGGATCACACGAAGCTTTAGAAGGCGAAATTAAGCGATTGCGTGAACGTCTTCACACTGTGGAATCTGAGAATTTTTCCCTTAACACCAAACTTGCGCAGCAACAATGGGAAGTCGAACACCGTTTGGCCGAAATTGAAATGCAAATTTGTGGTGCGTCTTCGAATGGATCTGTATCGAGTCAGGAAAACGAAGCCGAAGACACTGAAAGAAATCGGGAAAGCATAATTTAACAACACTCTGAATACAAAGAAAAAATAGCAGTTATTTATTTGCGATGCATGACTTAGAGGGTTTACACACACTCGGTGTACATTCGCTGTACATTTGTAAGAAAAAAGCTGTGAAGAAATTAAAACTGAATCTTCATCCCACAAACCCCCCTTGCAACAGGAAAAATTAAATGAGAGAAATTTAGTGTCAAAATAGAACAAAATAAGTCATAAGCTTAGAGGTTTAAGGTTAGATAGAGATTTTATCATAAAATAATTGAAGTCGAATGACTTGAGGTTCAGAATAATTAAATTGATATGTGGCAACTTACAATTAGCGAAAACCATTAGAATTGTTGCGTAATCAAAGGCAGCTGGAAATGTAAAAAGACGAATCGTCGAGTCCAACGAAAATGATTGAAAATACCAGTGTCTGGTCAATGACGGACCAATTTTAATTTTGTAAGACATCAATTTTATAAGCCAATGTTAATGTTAGACTTGATTTTATTTCATGGAGACAAATTTTTATTGACACGTTAAATTCCTAACTTTTAAAATTCCATCATTAGACATTATTGAAATGATCCACAAATTATTACAATCCGCTTAAATGTAAAGTTCTGGAGCTCGTGCGGTTCCCGATGTTTTACAGAACGAGAAGGTGTTCAAGTAGAATTTTTACATCTTGTGCTTTGAAAGTTCATTAACGCATAATTTTGACTTGATTCGATCATAAATGATGTAAACTGTTGGTTTGCGTTAAATTTAGTCTGCTTGCAATTTTGAATCCGCATTTTGAATGTTTTTACAACTATTGAAGTTAAAATATTTCTAGTTTGAAGTTTTTTTATATAACATTATGCTTAAAGCGATAAAAACCATTTTTTTTAAATATTTATGCAATTGAACGAATTAAATTTTTGAATAATTAAAGTTAAAAAACCATCGTTGTCATCATTTATGAACGAATTGTTACGATCCTTTCATTTAATACAAACGCATAATTGAAATTTGTATTTTAGAAGAATATTAATTGAAATTACACGACAAGTTTGTTCTATAACGATTACCAGAGATTAGTGTAATAAGCAACTTCCATTTTAAGAGTATGAAGTCCAAATTGTTTTCTTAAATTTAGTAATTCTTTGAGACAAGTGTTTTAAATTAAGGGTATTCAATAAAATCTAGATATCAAAAGTATCGTTCATATGCGAACGTCCTTATTTTGAAAAAGCCATTTGATAATTTTAATGTTTCAGACGATAACAGAAAAAGTGAATTTTTTTAAAGAACGAACTGACAGCATTTTTACAACAAATTTAAGAATTGTCAAGCTGATAGCATTAACCAGCTGACATATTTGACAGCATGTGACCCAAGGTAAAAAGCTCGACCTTGCCGCACTCAGATCTTTGTATTTTAAAAAACCGCAATCCATAGAAATAAAGTTTGTTCTGACAGCATCACTTACGAATTTAGGTTTACATGCTTGCTTCAAGAATGCAGTTATAAAATATCAATGTCAGTTTGTTTTAGCAAAAATTGAATCAAACCGCAGCAGAAGTTTCAAGTTTATTTTTCTTCTTAAGATTGCTGTGCCAATAACCTTTGAATTTTATGACCACAGTAGCAGTCTAGGTAAACATAAAAACAAAACTCAAGAAGAAAAAAGCATTTCGTTCGTTATCTTTTTGTGTACAATCTAAGCACTCGCTGTTGCACCGCTATTATGTCGAAACATATTTTTATCTTCTCGATGGTGTGTTTGTGTTGATGTTGCGAGCGTTCCAGGCAACATTTTCATTTTCATGCAGACGCGTTCATCTCTCAACTCTCGGTTTCGTTTCAGCGTTTTTCTCTTCGTGTGTTTGCATTACACCACTTTGTCTGTAGCTTTAGTCGGAGTTTGACGTGTTTTTCTTCGCTCCGCAGTGGAATTTTAAGTCAATTTAACATTGAAAATCTGCCTTCATTAAAAAAGTAAAAACTGTTCCATGAAAAGTGAATTTTATTCTCGGAACAAATTGTTGCGCTGAAGTATTGAAAAAATGTGAGAAATTTGGTCGATTTAAGCGTGAAGTTCAAAGTATGCTGCAGTCAGCTTTTCAGCCAAGATTAAATTTAAGCCCGAGTGGCTTGACATAACTTTATACAGCGTGTATACTGCGCCATAAGTTGATATTGTGTTGGTGTTATATAATGAGTGTTTGCTTCTTTGGGATCTCTTGAAACACATAAGATGAGATTTATCAGCGGAGTGATATCATCAGACATATGAGTGACACTTGACTGCCGTCTGAAATTAAGCAGACAACTCCCGAATGGTCAACAGCGGTTATGTAATTGACAATCAAATGAAACATCTTGTTTGAAGACTTGATGATGATGCGCCTCGAAAGACTTGGGTGTGACAAAAGCTGCAAACCTTTTTTTCTTCTCGCCATTTTCACTTTTGTGTGTGCGAACAAAACGTCGCTCACCGTAGACGTTCCCGAAAATGCGCTGACCAGATGTAAACCAACGATTCATTATTGTCTAGAAACTCAATTGTTCGTTTCTGTTGATTCATCGTTTCATCATAATTTCTGTAAAAAGACCTTTTTGCGCATTCTTTACAGAGAATCGTGACCGCTGTCGCAATTCTCCACGATTCCGAAGGATACTCCAGTGTCAATGAACAGAAATAATTTCCATCTTTGGGCATAACTATAAACCTCTGTGAACAGGTGACAGAAATGAAAATATTGTGCAATCTCGTATCTGGCCTGACATTTTTTGAAAAAATTACCCACACTCGGGGCGAGATGGTTAAACATTCTTAAAATAGCGCCGATTACTTCATCGCGAATGTATGTTTGTTGTTTTCTTCCACCCACGAGTTTTCTCGAATGATGATCGATCGGTTTCCAAGAACTTTCGATCTCTCTTGGCCACGCTTTCAGTTCACACAGCATACAAATGGCCATTTGTTCGGCGGCGCGAAGGTCCACAACGATCCAAAAAGCGCCAAATTCCATCAGATCAACGAAATCTCTCAAAAGAAAACAAAAATTATTCACATCTCCGCTGTTAAATCACTTTAACACATATTCCAAACAAGTGTGGTCATAAAAAACTGGTTTCCAGCGCTCGTTTATGGCTCTCTTAAATTAAATGAATGAGTGATTGAATGTGTTGGAATGACTGGAATGGGAAAATGTTTTTGGCGCGGCCAATGTTTATGCCGTTTTAGACAATCTTGTCAACCAAATTCGTCAATGAATCCACGGAAGTAAATTAATTAACATACATTTTGGCCATTGCAACCTGTCAAAGTGTTAGAAAACACGCTAAATTGAAAAGACTTGTGGCAACGCAATCTGTGAATAGCTTGGGTGGGTGATTTTCCAAAGTTTTTGTGTGAACATTACTTGAAAAGCAATGAATATGTTTACTGGCCACTCTTATCAATTGGGCGTCCTAAAAACTTCTTTAGTATCCATTCAATGAAGATGGTGTTGATCAAAGTGACATTTATTCTGTTCCAGAAATTATGAATTCGCCTTCAAAATAAACAATCAACTGATCGAAGATCGATAAATCTGACACGATGGAACTGCCAAGAGGTGCCAAAATCACCCACAGCGGGCTGTTGCAGCACAATTCAGATGGAACCACCGATATCCAGAAAATCACGCAGGCTGGCTTGGTGGCGCGCTCACCAGAAGGCACAGCAGCCAAAGGAATGAATATTCGAGGCAACGAAGACTTGTGGGTGGAAATACAAGCAAACACGTTCAGAAACTGGGTGAACGAACATTTACGCGACGTGGAGTTGCAGGTAAGCGACATTATTAGCGTAATTGAAAACCGTCGGTGTTTTGACGATTTAAAATAATTTATTTTTCAAGGTCACCGATTTGTCGGTTGACTTCTGCGATGGAACGCATCTGTGTGCACTCGTCGAGTGCCTGCAAAAGAAAAAGTTGAAACCTTCATGGAACAAGCGCCCGGGTAACCAACATCACTATTTGGAGAACGCGACGAAGGCTTTGAAAGCCATCGAAGACGATGGAATCAAATTGGTCAATATCGGCAACGTTGACATCATCAATGGAAACCTGAAACTTATTCTCGGGTTGATTTGGTCGCTGATCGTGCGCTACCAAATTGGAAGAAGCAAGTTCCCACCCCGCAAGCTGATGCTGGCGTGGCTTCAAGCGGCGCTGCCTGAATGCAAGGTCTCTAACTTAACCACCGATTGGAATAGCGGAGTTTTGTTGTCCGCTTTGCTTAACTACTGCGAACCTGGACTTTTCCATCACTGGAAGTCGTTGGATCCGAATCAATCGGTTCGCAACTGCGAGAACGCGATGAACCTCGCCCACAGACACTTCAACGTTCCGAAGATTTTGGAACCTGAGTATCTCGCATCGCCGTGGCTGGACGAGTTGTCAGGAATGACTTACTTGTCGTACTTCATGAAACCCGATGGGCCTGGATACAATGCATCGATGCGTTGGGTCAACAGCACCGTTCGCAATCCAGTCAGAAATTTCACCACTGACTGGAACAACGGAAAGGTCTTCAGTGAAATCATCAAAGGTCTCGGTGGCAACGCACCAGCACCGGAAAGGATCAGTGGAGATCCCGCGATGTGGGAAAGCAACATGAAGAAGGCGATGGAAGCTGGAAACCGCTTTGGAATCAAGCCAGTGTTGTCGCCAAAGGACATGACACAGCCTGACGTTGAACATCTCGCGATTATGGCTTACGCAACGCACTTGCAGTGGATCACGCCAAGACCACCGTTGGCTGACATGATCGCCGTCCACCTAAAGAGTACAAGTGGACGAGTTGGAGAGCCGACATTCTTCAGAGTTGACGTTCTGTCAAAGGAAGTCGATACTTCGAAGATGAGAGTTTACGTTGTCGCACCGCACGACAAAGGAGTTGCAACACTCATCGACGTCAACCATCACGGCGAAGGCTCGTTCATTCCGGACATTTATGGAATGCACGAAATCATCGTTGAAATCGGCGATGACCGACTTGGTGGTCACTTCTTCCGTGTCTTGCCGAGATTCATGCAAGTCGCGCCGCCAGGCATGGCGCCTTGTGCCATCGGAAGCTTAGTAGAAGTTCTGGTCAACGCAACAGGTGCACCACGATCGGAAGACATTCTTGTCACGGCCTACTCGCCATCGGGCCGATCTTCGAAACTGCCTTTGAAAAAGGTCGACGAAGGTCACAGTGCCATATTCAAACCAGACGAAGCTGGAATTTGGGAGATCGCGATCACGTACCAAGGACAGCACATCCAAGGTGGCCCATTCACGTGTTCCGTTTTCGATCCAAGCGGCGTGTCTGTTCACGGTCTTGATGGTGCCATGCCTTTTAAGGCGCATGCATTCGAGATTGACGCTCGCGGCGTTGGAGTTTCTGGAGAACTGCACGTCGACATTGTCAATGAAAAGCGATCCGTGGTTTGTGCGGTTGAAAAGCTGGTAGAGAACAAGTTCCGCGTCACCTTCATGCCGCGCCAGAACGGAAAGCACCGCGTTTACATCTACTTCAACGGTTACGATGTCAAAGGATCGCCGTTCGTCATGCGCGTTGGAACAAAAGGACGTTCCGGAAAAACCAGAAGCAGCCCAAGTCACGAAAGTTCAAAGCGTTCTGAAAGTCCGTCCATGCACTATGTTTCGTCGCTGTTGAGAAACACTGACTTGCATCGCCAAGACGCACATCGTCAAGACGCGCATCGTCAAGAAGCAGTTTCAAAGCGCGAGTTGTATCCACCGCACAGCCCTTTCGCAAAGTCACCTTCACCACAACTGTTGTCACATTACGATGACGATCGCTACGAAATCAAGACCAGCCACGACATTTACTCGTCACCACGATTGACATCGCCCACCAGGCTTGGAACACCAGTCAGAGATCTTTACAGTCCAAAACTGGTCGATCAACAGCAGCACGGCTACTCCACCGTCTACAAAAGTGAACTTCACAAGGAAATCAAGAGAAGTGGCAGCGAAAGCCCTGCTTACGATCGCGACTATGTTAAGAAGAATGTTTCAAAGACGAGTTTGACGTCGCCGAAAGAAGACAATCTGTACAGTTCGTCGTTCTACTCGAAGTTGAAGAACGATTCAACTTATGGAAACAAGAAGGAAACGCACACCTTGTTGTCAAGTCCAATCAATGTGAGTTTCAAGTTTTAACTGAATTTTAAGTTAATTTTTGTAAAATTTTAGATGCGCGGAAGTCCCATCGCACGCAGCCCTGTGACAGTTGGCACAAATAACTACGACATCTCGCCCAGCTACTCGTCAAAATTGAAAGCTGAAAACTACAAAGTTTCTGACTACTCGTACAAGTCAACTGCCACTTCCGACTTCAAGACGTCAGCCGTGTCAGACTTCAAGACATCAGCCACGTCTGACTACCGAACAAACGCCGACTTCAAGTCGTCTCTGATGAACCATTCAGCTAGTCCCGTCTCCCGACTCCACTCGTCGGCGTTGAACAGCAACGAACACTCGAACTTTTCGACAACCATCGAGCCTCTGAAGACGTCAGCCTATCGTCGCGACAGTTGGGACGTCTTGAACCGGGTGGAGAACGAATTGAATTCAAATGTGTCATATGAACGATCGAGGGTCGAGGATCAAACCAAAACCAACACAACGTTCAACAAATTTTCTCTCTCGGACTCGACTTACTTAAACGACTACGGCGGCTCCAAGTTCCAGCCAATCGACAGCGACGCCAGCGGGGCTCGGGCTATAAAGGTTTCGAACAAACCCGATGGATATCTTGGACAACCTTTTGAATTTGACAGTAAGTTGTGCTAATTTTGAAATTTCTGCAGTTTTGTAACAAAAACGATGATTGCAGTTGATGGATCACGTGCCGGCAGTGGAAACCTGGAGATTCTGGTGAACGGCGGGCGAGTTACATCGTCAGTGCGGGCGATGGGCGGCCAAAGATTTATTGCTAGCTTTACGCCGCACGAAGTAGGAATTCACACTGTGCAAATCACATTTAACGGAGAAACTGTGCCTGGTGAGTGCCGAACAATGCACCATTAATGAAATTATTTCTACCGCGCGAAAATCAGCTGCGGCTGTGTGGGTGCGCGAGAGAGAAACACTTCTCACCTGTTGATGTTGTTCTTCAGCGAGCTTCTCACGTTACCTTTTCTTCTCTTCTGCTATGCACCTCGTTCGTATCTCTTGCCGTGCGATCGGTGCTGGGTAAACGAGACGCTCCAAGTGTTAGTCTGGGTCTCAACGCGATCGGTTCTTTCTCGAAGACCGTCTTAAGCAGAAGAAAAAAGGTTCAGCCATTTGTAAAATCGATGACGTGACAATCTTTTTCGGTGAAGATTAGAGCCATTGCGCGAAGTGCATAGCAGAAGTGAATCAAAAGAATTTGACGAAGCAAATTTTGTTGGATACAACGTGGAAGTGCAGCTTAGAAGCGAACAATTGGATAATTTTAGAATTCCCATGCTAGTTGGGGCTGTAATTGTGAAAATTAAAAAGTTAGCTTTATCAACTAGCGATCTGGTGCTAAGTGTGTTTGCGATAAATCATCAACCGAGGTAAAAAGTTACAAAACGAAAGTTTTCACGCATTCTTGTTCCTCTCGACTGATCTTCGAAATATGTGAAAGTAAAAATACCTTCAACGGCGAAGTATCAACACCAACCAGGAAAAGACTTGTCAAAACATCAACCTCCGCGTTGCCCCACATTGCGCTAGGCAGAAATTCCTTTTCGCTGACGAACCCAAAGTTCTTTTGTTATTGTCAAAAACTATTTCTCAGCCGTTTACTTTCTCCACCAAGAAGTAACGGGAGTGTAGAGACACAAAGAGAGAAACATGATCAGCAAAAACAAGATCCAATGATACACACAAGAGTGATAAACTATCCGTCGTTTATAATTAAATGAAAGCTTTTATTGCTAATTTATGGCCCGTTCAAGTAAGCGGTCATTGATCGAAGTCGGAAGCTTGCTGAATTGTTATGAACAAGTTTTTTGGGAGATTAAAAATTATTCGCACATTAAATCCGCGTGAATTTGGGAACAAATAACAAAAGTAATCGATTCGAACGTAGCGAAAAATATGTTGTAAGAAAAAGCTGGCAATGATGCCGTGCCAATGACCTTCCCACCCACCAAATGTCACCGAAGATCTAATAAAATCTCTTGTCAAACCCTAGGATCACCCTGGAATATCGACATAATGCCATCAAACTCAGGTTTCACACCGCTTGGTGAATCGACGCGTCTCGTCCCAGCCAATAAGCCAGCGGTTTTTGAGATACTGCCGCCTTCTGGAGCGTCTTTGAATAGATCTGATTGTGTTGCAACTGTACTCACGCCTAGCAAGAGTAAAGTGAACGCACGTATCACCAACGAGGCGGCAAATGGTTCCATGCGCATTGAATTCACACCACGAGAAGTCGGAACTCACATAATCGAAGCGTCCATCGAGGGCACGAAGATTGTTGGAGGTCCGCTAATAGCAAAGACTTACGACGCAAGTCTCATCCAAGTCACCGACGTGAACGGCGGAGTCGTCGGCCAGGCCTGCCAGTTCAAAGTCGACGCGTCAGCAGCAGGCGAAGGTCAGCTAGAAATTTCTATCAACGACGGTGAAGTGCCAAATCACGTTCAGGTCGTGGGCGGCGGAAGATGCCTGGTGTCGTTCACCCCCGAGCAGGCCAAGCCACACATGATTGACATCAAGTTTAACGGTGAAGCAGTGCAGGGCTGTCCGTTCATCTGCTCCATCGCGGATACGAGTCGAGTAACGTTAAATCTTGCGAATCTCGAACTGGTTCCTGTAAACTCTCCCGCAACATT
>JPYR01000123.1:55682-91966 GCA_000775305.1 Belgica antarctica | reverse complement strand
CACCGAGATGAAGTCTGGTTCGTTTCATTCAAGCCGATCATCGTTGGTCGGCACTTGATCAGTGTCGCAAGCGGCGAACAGCAGATCTCAGGATCACCGTTCTCTTGCAACGTTTTTGACGTGTCTCGTGTCACCATCAGCGGACTCGACCAATCGTCACCCGTCAACATGGGCGTTCCAATAACATTCAGCGTCGACGCAGCCGGTGCTGGTGAAGGAACTTTGGAGCTGGTTGTGTCAACAGCGAACAACACAGTCAAAGCTGAAGTCACTGCATGCGCTCGCGGACTTTACGATGTCACTTTCATTCCACAATCATCGGAACCACATTTCGTGAACATCACTTTCAACGATATTTTGATTGAAGGAAGTCCATTCAGGGTAAGTTTAAGACTGTAAAAGTTCAAGCGTTAACAAAACTAACAATTGCTTCATTTCTAGTGTGACATCCAGCAGTCTGTTCAGAATGTCCAATCCGGAAACCCAGCTGTAATCGACCTTATCGGAGATGACTGCGTTTTGGAAATCGTCGGTCCGCATCAGAAGATCGTACCGTATACAATGGTCGGAAAGCGAAGAGTGGAGTTCAAGACAATTGAGAACGGAAATTACACGATTTCGTTCATCGATCGGGAGACCCGAAGTGTTATCAGCACCAGGAACATCAACGTCTTCAACTCGACGATGGTTAAGATTGTCGAAGTTGGAACTGCGTACTGTCATCGGCCAGCAACAATCGTGGTGTCGCTTGCAGACGCTGGAACTGGAACATTATCAGCGCTCGTAAAGTGCGGAATTCTTGAAGTCGCACACTCGATCCGTCAGTCTAAAAACTCTTTGTGGGAAGTCGTTTACCATCCAACACGCATTGCACCGCACAAAGTCACGCTGATGTTCAACGGAATTCCGATTTCAACCAAACCCATCGAGATCATGGTCATGCCACAAACCACCGGCAAGGAAATCTCAGTTCACGGACTTGGACTCTACCAGACCCGAGTTGGCAAAGCAACTTCATTTGCGATTGACACCAACGGTCGCGCTGCGAGAGAGTTTGACGTCGTCATTTCTGGCCCTGGTGGACAGGCACTGCCTGTTCGTTGTTATCAGACCAAGAACGGACACTTGCAGGCTGAGTTCACCGTCAGCAAACCCGGCAAATGCAGGATCGATGTTCTGCACCAGTCGAAACACTGCCCCGGCAGTCCATTCACATGCGAAGCCTACGACACAGCGAAAGTGCAAGTAATTCCGACCACAAAAACCAACCACACGATCAATTCACCGATCAAGATTGTTTTGGATACGAGAGAAGCTGGCAACGCTGATGTCGATGTATCCGTTCTGTCACCCAGCGGACAAAACGTTCCCGTTTCAATCACAGCCAAGGAAGACACAACCGACATCGAATTCACCCCAACAGTTGTTGGACACTACAAGTGCGTCGTTCTCTACGGCGGTGATCAAGTCAAAGCACCGATAACGTTCGCAGTTTTCTCCAATGCCGTCAAGACTGACGCACATGCCAAGGGAAGCGGCTTGGAGATTGCACATCGCGGTAAAGAAACTTCTTTCAGCGTCTTCTGCACTGCGCCGCCAAACATACAAATGGAACGCACCGACAGCAAGGGCGAGCGAATCGAGCCACGAGTCAAGATGCTGGGCAACAACGAATGGAAAATTATTTACACGATCTTGTCGGTTGGAAAGTACGAGATCAGAGCCAGCTGCCCCAACCGCGGTCCACTGCCTGGATCACCTTGGGTGTTGAACTGTGTTGACAGCAACAAAGTCATCCCGTCTAATGGATGGGGCTCGTTCTTGGACAACGAAAGTCGCTTGATTTTGCCAGCAAAGGTCGTTTTTGACACCGCCGAAGCTGGACCTGGTGAACTTATGTGCACCGTTGACGACCACGAGATCTTCGTTGAGAACCTGAGCGAAGGAAAATGCAAAGTTACCATTCCCGCCGACAATTTGACGCCTGGGGAACACGATTTCGACCTAATGTGGAGCGGAGTGTCGATTGGTGGCCCGATGAAAGCTTACGTCACTTCACAGCAAGCAGCCGACAAGGTTCTGCTAACTGGACGTGGCTTGTCGTCAGCACAACTCGGCGAATCCGCGCACTTCACCATCGATGCATCACAAGTCGTGCCAGTTGGTGGAAAACCAGAAGTAATTCTGAACTATCAAGATGGATTCACAGTGCCGGTGACACTCAACCAACCCCGAACTGATGAACAAGTCTGGTTGGCATCTTACACGTTGCCAAAGGCATCGCAAGGTCCACTCACCTTGACTGTCAAATGGGGCGCACGAATTATCAAAGGTTCACCTTTCAACATCTCTATCGGCACAAGCGTGGATGCCAGCAAAGTCAAGTGTTCTGGTGACGGCTTGCGTCATGGCGTTGTTGGCCAGCAGATCAAGTCATGGATCGACACTCGTCGTGCTGGCCCTGGAGAACTCACAGCACACTGCACCGGACCACGCAAAGTTGCTTATTGTGAACTTTATGATCACGGTGACGCAACTTTCACATTGAACATCAAACCACAAGAAGCCGGCCGTCACTTGTTGACCATTAAGTACGGCGGTCAGCACGTTCCTGGAAGTCCGTTCGCTTTGCGAGTCGTTGGTGCGCCTGATGCAAGCAAAGTGCGAGTTTACGGACCGGGAATCGAACACGGCGTTTTGGCCACATTCCAATCGAGGTTTATCTGTGACACACGCGGTGCAGGTGCTGGTCAGCTGACTGTCAGAGTGAGGGGACCAAAAGGTGCCTTCAGAGTTGAAATGCAGCGTGAATCACAAAAAGATCGAACTATTTTGTGCAAGGTGAGAATTTGATTGTAATTAAATGAAGTTGTTCATAAATTTCTTAATTTCCAGTATGATCCAACGGAACCTGGAGACTATCGCGTAGAAGTAAAGTGGGCCAACGAGCTGGTTCCAGGCAGTCCATTCCCGGTCATGATTTTTGACACTCAAGAAGAACTCCGCCGTTTTATCGCAATCAATTCATAATTTTATTTAATTTTTAATTTAAATGTTGATTTATAAAGTTTTTGAAGGATTTATTAATTTTATTAGAATTATAGTAATCAAGGCATTAACGTTGTAAAATCTCTGACTTATACAAACGAGCAAATTTAAATAAAAACTTTAACAAACAACTGCGATGTTTTGTTTTCAGCAGTTTTTCGATTGCACTGAAGATGACGTCGTTGAGTTTTGATGAAAATTGGGTCTTTGAGTTGCATAAAAAAGACTTCAAGGTGATTTTGGCATTCATAATCAGAGAACCTGCGATGAACACCCTTAAATTACAGGGTGGCTAGGAAAGACGTGTACCGGCTGCTTGAAAATTCATATCTCTCGATCCACTCAATAAAATTAACTGCTGTCTGCACCTTTTTTTTATTAACTATCTGAATATCAAATGGCCGAAGTCGATTTCCAAAATTTCGCTTGTGTGGGTTGTTCTCCATATCTATTAAAATGGGTGAGTTATTAAAGAAAGACGATTTTGAGCTTGCATTGTTGTTGTAAAAGCATCAACAATGCAAGCTAAAAAACGATTTTCTTGAATAACTCACCCTTTTTTTAAGATATTGGAGATCTGTGAAAAGAGTTTTTGTTAGTTATTTAGTTTCCGAGCAGCTCACAAAGTTTCATATTTTTTTTCTTTTCTAGTTTCAGATATAGTTAAAAGTCACTTCCTGAACCGCTCAGGGTACTTCCGGGTTGTCACCGAAATTCAAAAACGTATGTCAGCAACAGGAAAAACTTTGGACTGTCTTTTGATGAAAATTTGAAGGTAATTGCAGGACAGGAACCAAAATTATAGCTCTCTAAAGTCGAAAATTCAATCTTTTACGGCGGCTTTTTTTTACATTTTTACCTCCCACCACCCAAACAAGTAAAATTTTGGAAATCGGTTTTGCCATTTAATAGCCAGTTAGTTAATGAACAAAAATTGTGCAAACAGTAATTCAATTTATTAAGTGGATCTCGAGCAAAAAAAATTCAAACAGCCGGTACACATCTTTCGTAGCCACCCTGTAACTGTCATTCTGATAAGTCAGACAACCTGCAGATCGATTGATGGATGCTGATTAACAAAGTTAGTTCCAAATAAATTACTCGCTGCATCAACAAGTCGTCCGTTTCCTCAAACGGCCACATTTTTAAATTACAGTTAACAAGAAATTGCAATTCTCAGAAACAAAGAACGCTGAAAATCACAACAACAACAAAGAAAACAAAAGTCCGTCAAAATTCTCGGTGTTGATAAAATAGTAAACAGAACTCTGCGATCCTTGCAAGTTCATATCAAACGAACAACAATGGCTTGGCGAAGCAGCTCGGACTCGAATGAGGGCCTAATTCAGCAGCTGAAGAAGTACGGCATCATCAAGAACATTGTGATTTTCGCTGTGATGTCGAAAGTAAGTCTGGAACAATCGAAACTTTCAATTTCTGACTGAGTGTCTTTAGACTGACCGCAAGCTGTATTGTCGAGTGAAGGAACCTTACGTGGATCGTCCGTACTCAATCGGATATTCTGCAACCATCAGTGCACCGCACATGCACGCCCACGCACTTGAGATTCTCCAGGAACAACTGAAACATCCGAATGCAAGAGCTCTCGACGTTGGATCTGGCAGTGGCTTCCTGACAGCTTGCTTCTCGCGCTTTCTGCAAGCACAATCGACAACGAACAAGGGACTGGTCATTGGCATCGAACACCATCCGGAGCTTGTGAAGTTTAGCATCGGCAACTTGAACTCTGATGACCCAAGAGTAAACTTGCTATGAGATTTGAAAACAAGAATGACTTGGTGACTTATTTAATGTTTTAGTTCTTATCTGATGGACATGTGAAGATTATCCAAGGCGATGGTCGTTTGGGTTGCGAAGAGTTCGGCCCGTACGATGCAATTCAGGTTGGAGCAGCTGCCGCTATGATTCCGCAGAATCTTTTGAAGCAGCTGAAGGTAAGACATTTGATTCTTAAGAGCTGCAAAACTTCATTCTTTAAATTATTACAAGCCCGGTGGAAGAATGATCTGCCCAGTTGGACCTGCTGGCGAGACCCAACAGTTGGAACAGTACGACAAGCTTCTCGATGGCACCATCAAGAGAGAAACTTTGATGAGCGTTGTATACGTGCCACTGACTGACCTCCAGACCTGACTGACTTTTGCAACGGCTCTGAAGATTGTTATCGTGCTTCTGCTACTAGCGATCATTGTGTGGAGAGTCAAAAGCGTTGTATTCTGATCTGACAGATCGATTTGAATTAATAAAGATACCTAATTTAAACTGATAAAGAACTGCTTAATGGAAACGACTTGGAGCTTCTGTAAACAACTCGAGATACACATACATTTTATTTGTTTTGATGAAACAAATGTGCGGTTGAAATTCTTACTGTGGATTAATAAACCTTTTGACGTCAATTGCAAATTTTAATTGCGTCAATCCAAACTTTTTCATTTTATTATAAAAAGGATTTTGAGTGTAAAAATTACCAGTAACATTAACTAAGTGGAAATGAAAATGTTAAGATTATCTTTTCTTATCGCAACATTAGCAGTTTGCGAAAGAAAACATTTCAAGTGCCTGCCTGTGGTGTGTCCGCCTTGTGACTTCCAGCTAAACGAGACGATGAGTTACAGCAGTTTGAAAATTCTGAACGCACATGGACCCAGCGACGGCATTTGTCTACAAGGCAAAAAGTGGACTTATTATGGAAAGAACTACGGACTCAACAACGACGCTTGCTGCTGCGTTAACATTCCACCAGATTCATCCATCCAGTGCAATCCAATGGAACCAGGCATTTCAATGTGCCCGATGTCACCGCAGTTCTACGCCAATGATCTTGTCCAAGATTTTTACTTTCGCATTGGAACAAAGTTGAAAGATGTCGCACCTGAAGATGGCTGTTGTCCTGATGGAACTGTTAAATTTTTGGTTCCACCAATACTGACTGGACAATCGAAGTTCATCTGCATGTGCATGGAGAAAGACCAAATCGCTGCTGAGGAACCAAGTGTCAGTTCATCATCAGAAAAGTCATAACTGAAATAAATGAAACAATCATGTCATCAAGATAAAAGTATTTTATTTTTATCGATTTTTGTCTGGTATTAAGTTGAAACTTTTTTGAAGAAACTTGGCCAATGCACTCGGAAACATCTGCATGCATCGTTCTATTTTGAAAGAAATTGACTTTGATACAGACAAGAATATGTGCAATAAGGCTTTCATCTTGATAGCTTGAAATTTAAATATTTCATTAATTTATATTAAAATGCAATTCAGTTGAAAAAGTTAAGAACGTGATCTGAACGTTCTTATTGTGGAACATTGAACCTATTGACGTCAATTAAACATTTCGTTTGTATCGATCGACTTTAATTTCGTTTGTATAAAAGTAGTGAAAAAGATTCTGATGAATTTATTAATATTATCTTATCTCGTTGCAACGTTTGCAGCTTGCGAAAGCAAACATTTCAAGCGCTTGCCTTGTGAATTTAAGATGAATAAATGAGACGATGAGACTGGCATTTCATGTGTGCGATGTCACCAGACATGTACAGAGGCGAACTTGCCGTCGACTATTACTTCCGAATTGGAAAACTGTTGAAAGACACTAAAACTCAGATCGGCTGCTGCCCAGCTTGAACGATGAGATTTTTAGTTCTACCGATATTAACTGGAAAATCCAAGTTCATCTGCATGTGCATGGTTCAAAACCAGCGTTTGACCAAAGAACCATTTCATCACAATTGTGAAAACAAACTTGAGTAATAAAAAAATAAATTAATTCGTCCACAGTTTATTGCCGTCAATGAAAACATTTTATTTGTACGATATAAAATTAAATTGCGTTGACATTTGATAAGGTGTTGAGACAGTCTACTTATACACGAGTTATATTTTTCAATAAAAAGACTCGCAAAAGCTTTGTCTACAAGTTGCAGCAGGTATGGGAACGTTGAATTTTGCTTTGGTGTTAATTATTGCGACGGTTTGTGAAATTCAAGCCACTGAAACATCGGCGAAATCTCGAGAACATGGACCAAGCGATGGATTGAACATACCTTCTCATTGCACAGACAGTGTGAACTTTTCAAACTGCGCTTTGATTGTTGAAAGAAATGTTTGTCTTCACAAATATTACGCCACATTCTGCTGCAGGTCTTGCACACTGGCTGGTCAACTGTAGTTTCATCCAATTCAGCATTGAATTAAAATGTTCATTAGTAACAGAACATTCAAAAAATAATTTCATTAATAAATATTAAGTCAATGTACTAAAACTATATTTTTCAATTTTTTAACGGTCAAAAATTCAAACTTTTCATTTTCTTTCGCGACCGTTCTTGGTTTAAGAATTCGTTGTCTCAGTACACAAACGCCGCAAATCGTTCAATTTACTTTAAAAAACTCGTTTATCAGCAAACATAATGGCTCAATCAACCACTCCAGCCAACCAGTCGACGCTGCTACCTCTCGGTAAGTCAATATTGCTTGAGTCAAACCAAGGCAGCTCAAAAACCCCTTTGCAGAGCTGGTCGACAAATGTATCGGCTCTAGAATCCACATTCTGATGAAGAACGACAAAGAGATGACCGGAACCCTGCTTGGCTTTGATGACTTCGTCAACATGCTGCTGGAAGACGTCACCGAGGTCGAAAACACTCCCGAAGGCAAACGAATCACTAAACTCGACCAGATTCTGCTCAACGGCAACAACATCAGTAAGTTGCACAAGCTTTGTTTGAGTACTTTGAGTTTATTTTATCTCTTTTAGCTATGCTGGTGCCAGGTGGATTCGAGATTCCCGAGTAACGTTGAATTTCATGCTTGCAGAATGATATGTGAATAAAAATATTCCGAAATTCAAAGTTTCGCGTATTTTGAAGCGTCAGTGGGATTGAATACGATTCCAGAGCTTTTCTTTATCAAATATTATTTATTCTCGATTCAAAATGATATTTTTCAGCTTGATCAAGTGGTGATTATAACAATAAGAAGATATAAAAAGATTGGAAGAACAAAAAACTGATTTAATAATGAATCCAATTATGTGGAAAGTATTCAGTGGATACCAGGCATAGTAAAATATTTGATCTCGCGACAGAAATGAATCTTAGATGTCATGCAGCTTCAAGAGGTTGTCGTCAAGGCTGTTTTTCAAGAAGTCGTGCTGTGCCTTGGCGTGTTTGATTTCGAGCTCTGCCAGCTCAATGAGGCTTTTCTTGAAGGCGGTCACGCGACGTTTGCGAAATGACATCAGTTCCTCTTTGCCTCGCGCCGACATCGCCTCGAACTTCTCGCAGGCTTTGGCTTGGAGGTCTTCGGCCTGATTATCAAGGAAAATAAATGGAAATTAGTTTAGCATATGACAGCGTACGATTAATGAGGGAATGAAAGAGATTTTTTTACTTCCTGAACTTCCAGTGGCTTGCAAAATCGATTTTAATTATGAAAAAAAATGTTTTCTAATCAGATTAGGACACTTACAGCATGGACGTCCTTGTTCTTTGACCTCGCCTTCTCCAAGTTCCTGTTGGCGTTCTCGTATTCAGCCAAACAACGGAGGCGACGGACTAGGAGAGCCTTGGCTGCGTTACTGTCTCGCTGATAATACCGCAAAGTGTCGACCAGCTTGAGATCTTGGTCACTTGCGACGCGACCTTCCATGTTCTACGAATAAAAAATTAGTTGTAAAGATATTCATAGCAAAGAACTGCTCTCATCATACCCGCATCTTCTCGAAAGTGTCAGCAGTCTTGGCTTCAAACTTCTCCAACACTCCGTGTTCCTGTTGCGACAGTGCCATCAGGCCGGACGAGATCTTGATATAGCTGTCGGCGAGTTCCTTGTGCTTCTTGGCCATCTTCTCACTTCTAGACGCACCCTCCTTCAAATGTGCGTGATACTCGTTAAGGAACTGAAGCTCGTTTTCGAAGAAATCGTTGACGTCGCGGACGGTCGCACCGAGATACAGCTCGTCAGTCGTTTTGCTCAAGTTTCTTACTAATCCGCCGAACAAATGGATTTTCTTCCTCGGCTTGGCACACAAGTCCTGGTCGTATTCGAGAAAAACTTTGAGATTTTGATCGACTCTGAAGACGGAATGCTGCGCCAGTCTCTGAAGAAAAACTTCGTGGTTTGCGACGGTCTTTTTGAATGTCGCAAGATATTCTGCCTCCAGCTCTGCCTTCATTTTCTTGAACTCTTCCTTTGTCATGCACCCCTCGCCTTCACCAAGGCGCTGAAGTTTTTCCCTCGAGGCGTCAAAGTCTGGACGTGGAGGGACTGGCGGAATGATGTAGCCTGCGTAGTCGTCGTTTTCCTCGAAACGTTCGTGTAGCCACACAAACTCTTCATGCTGACGAACCACCAAAAAGTCTTGCTTGGCAAAGCACTGAAACCAAAGAGATTAGCTGGAAAAGTAGTTTAAAGTCGAGTTTAACTCACAGTCATCGACGTTCGGCTGTGCTTAACCGTGAACTTAACACGGTCTTTTTCACTCAGCGCATCCGAAATCTCCACAATCAGCGTGTTCTCTTCTTGAGAGCTTTTCGTGTCGCTTTCAGTCTTGACCACCGTCTCCGGCACCTGCTTTTGAGGACTGCCAGAGCCCGAGTCGTCGTCACCGTCCTAAAATTACACAAAAACAACACCGTGACTCAGACTTTCCAATTATCTTCTTATCAGCACAATTTTCGGCCCAGTTTTTGGCTCGATTATGGTGAAGAGCAGCTTAAATTTGCCTTTGATCGACGACTCACCATCATGTTTGCTGATTCAAGAGGTATTTGACCACCTTAGCAAGGAATTGCAAAAGTTTTGTCGACGTAAATGTTATTTTGGTCAAATCACTTCTCGTTTAGCGGTAAACTCTAGCACGACAGTCGACGCCAAGGGGCTGGAAGTGTTTTAAGACAGTCATCGGTTCAGTTAATCGGTTCAGTTGCGCAAGTTGAAAATCGCTTCTGCTTAATTTTATCAGAAAAGCGTTATCAGTAAATCTAAAGTCCTCGTGTCAGTTCCAGTCTTCGATGTTCACATTCGCCAAGTCGCGTCCCTTTGAGTTTATTTTGTGTAAGCAGTTCGAGCGAAAATTATTTTTTCTCTTTCTTTGCCGGTCCCAGACAAAGAATTTTCATTCTTATCTAAATTCATCTCCACTTCAGTTTCTGTGATCATGAGTTTATCGTCCGCCGAAGCGATGCGTAATCTGTCGGCAATCACCTGGTCGCATGCAACGAACACCAAAGCTTTGCTGACCGAAGTCTTATCGTGTAAGTGGAATGAACGACTTTTATCAGGCAATCGAGCCATTAATTCCTGTTTAATTTGTCTTCAGCTGACGTGCACATGATTGAGGCTGACATTGTGTACGGCACGCTGAAGGTTGACCCTGCAACACTGCAGCCGGTCATGGCGCACCCGCCCAACAACGAAAGCGACATTTCCCTCGAAAGCTTTTTATCGCAAATCGGTGAGTTCAACGCGAAGGCGCCCAAGGGGAAGCAAAAGGGGGTGAAGTTGGACTTCAAGTCGACGGAAGTCTTCGAGAACTCGGTGTCGCTGTTGTTGGACATCATGTGGGACAAAATCAACTTCCCAATCTGGATCAACGCCGACATTTACCCGGGGCCAGTGAACAACACCGCAACGATGCCCGTCAATGCGCAAGCGTTTTTCGACGGCGTGAAGCAGCTACCGAATGCAACATTAAGCCCTGGTTGGACCACGCGATGGGGTTCCAACTTCACAGAGGGCAGTTACACTATGGAACAAGTCGACGCGATGATTGCAGGCATTAAAAACAATAAAGTCAAGAACGCCTTGACCTTCCCAGTTCGTGCCGGCATCGCCGCTCAAAGCATTCCGCAACTGACCCACCTTTACAAATCGCTGATCACTGACAACAACGTCACCTTCACAATCTGGTCTTCCGACAACGATTCTGTTGACATTGGCAAATTGCGACAATTCATTTTCGAGTTCAGTGTTGACAAAGTCTACATTGACGTGCCAAAGGCAGTTTCCGACCAACTCGACTTGGGGAACAAGCCGAGTGGTGCTGCAATGACCACCATTAGTGCAGTGGTTGTCACCTTAGCCACTGCTCTGCTTTTATTCTCCTTCTAAGCCGCCAAATAACAATATTTATCGATTTTTAAGTAAATTTACAAGCAATCCATTCGACATCTATTAGATTTAGATCTAACATTATGAATAGGAATAGACTGAGTTGTCAGTTGAACTCAAACCCTCATAGCTTAAGCGTTTTTTAAACTATTTTCAACATCTATAACTCTTTATCAAACAATCTAAATGTATTAGCTCAAACTTAAAGTCCCAATAAACATGTTTAAACGTTTAAAACACCAGCAATTTTTTTTATCGTCGGCGTAATTATGTCAACCGACACGAAGGCACAAGTTGGTGGAAGTCAAACAAGGTTCCATTGCAATTACAAGTTAATTGGAGAAGTTAGAATGTCGGCTGTGTTAATCAAGTCACTTGGAAATTGGGTGGATGTGGGAGTGGAACAATAGAAAGCACTAGAACAAGGAAAACAAGAGGTAATTACTAAGAACTCGGTTGGCTTGTGAATAAAACAGCTGAAATAGAAGCTTTAAACAGCGGTCAAGAAATTCTAAGGCAAAATTTTCATCAACAAAACTTTTATTGCTCAATATTAATACATTTTACAATTAATCTTTATTTTCTTGAAGAGTTCCACTTTGCTTTGTTCGCAATCACGTTTTCAGTAGACATTTGTTCATCTTTACACGAAAAAATGTCATTTTATGCGATGGCCGTTATTGGGTTACTCGTTTTTAGGAGTTTTAATAAATTTTCGATTACAAACGAATAAATTTTTGGTTCACAGGAAGAGATGATTGAAGCCAGAAATATTTTTGACCTTAACCAAATTTTCTTTAACTCTGATTGGCAAATTAAAACAGAGACAATTCGTGAATGCAATTTGTAAAAAAATTAATTTTAAGTCTTTTTATATAAATTGATATGCTTGATGCTAGGATTTTTCGCCTATTTCTTTAAAACTTCAGGGTAGAAAAAAGCGAGTGCAATCAAAATTGAGTTAAATAGAATTTGAAAGCTTTAATGAGCTTTCTATTTACTTACAACAAAGCTATAGATTGAAAATACTTTAATTCAAATCTTTTAAAGCTGAAAAATGTTTGGATTAATTTAATTGGGCAAGATTTAAAACCTTTCGAAAGCTTTGAAAGCTCGCAAATGCTTTAAAAGCTCACAAATTGCTTCAGTTCAAACATTTAAAGCTCAAAAAAGTTCAAGTTTATTTAATTTAGCAAACTTTAAAAGCTTGCAAAATCTTTCAAAAATCTTTTTCAAATTCATTCACACAAAAGTTTAAAAATATATTAAATAGCTTTGCAAGCTTTGAAGTCTTTAAAAACCCAATAAAGCTTCTCAGATCCACATTTTTTCAATTTAGATTGCATTCCACCACGTTTTTCTAGAAAACTCGGTCAAATTGAAGCAAACATTAACAGGTTTTAGCAAGTCGTTCTAATGCTTCAATTTTGACGACTTTTCCAGCTCAATATTGAAATAAACTTTAGAAAACAGAACTCCAGACAAAACACAACCAGCCGACTTCAACGATTGTGAATTTGTGCAAAAATGTTAAAGATTTAAAAATGTCTTTAATCTTTAACTGTGCACTTTGAAGAACTGTAAACGTTGCGAAAGAAAAAGTGGCTGAAGTTCGTCTTTTTTAAACTGTCATCAAAAACTAGTGAGTGGGGAGTATGTTTGTTCTGTTGAGATGGATTCGACATTTTAGCGTATGCATTTGAAATTGTCCAATCAAGAAGACGAAATCATAAAAGGTATCAACACGATATTTGCCCTCAACTGATAAGGTTTTCGTCTTAAGTGCTTCTCTTTGAATATAAATTCTTATAACATTGATTATGGAGATTTTATTTTATAATTTCATATTACAAGACTACATTGTAATGACTCAACATCCGTGTGCCTTAAAATTCTTTTCATCACGCTTTTTATTTGATTTTTATTATCTTTAACTTAAAGACTTCGAGTCATGGTTGTTTATAGTTGAACAAAGGTGTAATGCAATTTGTTTAGAACCTAAACGAAGGATTATTTATAAACAGTTTATAAATGTCGATATTTATTCGCCAAATAAGTCTGAGTGTATGTCATATGTCCATTACCATTAAAACGAAATTGTGCCTAACTTTACCCCTCGAGATGTGATTTTGCTTTAAGTTGTAAGTAGCATAGTTAATTTACGGCTTAATAGGAAACTTTCTTTTTGTCTTTAGTGGGAAAATACTTCGGGAATCTAAAGTACTTTCGTATAAGCTAAACCAAATTGCTTGTTTCTTGAATATTTGATCGCTAGGAGGTGTCTTAAAGCTTCTTATTGTACAGGTTTAAAAAATCTCAAGGAAAAGTCGCTCGGAAACATTCAAGTTTGGCTTAATTCGGTGTCAGAAAATTGATAATCAATAAACGAACGAACGAACAATCGTAGACTTTTATATTCTGCTAATAGAAAGGACTCAAAAACAGATTTAAGCTAGAGAAAATGCTGTCCTAGAAATCAAATGGCGTCACTAAAATCCTGTCATTGTGTAACACTTACTATGATAAACTTCGTTTCACTGCCCTGTAACGCTTGGACGGCTTGTGACGGCCACTCAGCGGCTTATTGACCATTGCATGACCGTCACGTCACTACCAACTGCCCACCAGGGATCTCTTCATATATTTTATTTTTGTGACTGCCCATTCCAATTTCAATTTACATTGTCTTGTAATTTTAAGGAAACTTATGTCTTTGGGCAACGCTTGCATGCTTCTCTATTATTCATTATCTTAAAGCATGATTTCACATAGTTTAATGTTTTGCTAATCACAATTGTTTGCGTTCTCCCCTTCCCAACACATAATTATATCCGAGTCTGGTATTCTAAATTCACAGTTATTTACAATTCGTAGTTCTACGGCACTTTTTACTTCATTTACACATACCATTCCTTGATATCTTTCGAATTTCGTTTCGCCTTCGGCTGGACGAGACCCGCACTCATGCCGTTGCGATCGGAATGCTGGCCGGATTGTTGTTGCTGTCGAAGCGACCCGTTGGCACCCATGCTTTGATGGCCACCATCATAGTTCTGATTGCCGTTGTTGTAGGAACCGTTTCCGTACTGCTGATTTTGCTGGTACGAAGCACCGTTGTTGTTTTGACTGCTCTGTCCACCCCCGTTGTATCCAGCTTGTTGCGACGCAGCGTTTTGCTGTTGGTGACTTGAGTGCCCTTGGTTGTGCCCTAGAAGCGCAGCGTTGGCACCGTGACCATACTTCAAGTCGTGTTCCATTTTGTAAGAACGGTCACCATTGGACTTGATCCACAACACTAGAAGAATGACGAGAATGACTGCAATCAAAGCACCAGCCACGATTCCAATGATCATGGCCGTTCTTTCTTCAGCTTCGGTGTTGATTCGACCCTGCTTGTTCTTGGGCGTCATTCTGGTCGGATTGTTGTAGTTTGGACCCGGATTTGGATTGATTTGCGGCGGCGGCCTGAACACTGGTGGTGGATCTTTCTCTGGCGGTGGCATTGGTGGCTCTGGAATCATTCCAGGCTCGTCGTAGTCATCAGGGTGATGTTCTGGATGATAAATTGAGTTATCATCTTCGTGGCTGATTGTGCTTGGCTCAGTCGGAATAGTTTCTTTGACGGTGTAAATAATCGTTGTCTCAGTTTGAGGCGGAACGTAGGGTGTTGTGAGTTTGGTGGTTGTCGTCGACGACGAACTTGAGCGGCCGGTACTGCTGCTGCTGGTTCCCAAGGTGGTTGTGCTTGACGAGCCAAAAGTGGTGGCGATGTCGGCCGTTGTGCTGGAGCCGAAAGTTTGCGGGTGCGTGGTTTCATGTTGCGATAAAGTTGTGCCTGATGAACTCGAAAGATCTTGATCTGGCTTCGAGACGTCTGGAATAGTTGTGTCTGTTCGTCGGATCTCTGTTGTCGTCATGCCGCTGTAGTCGACACTTCCTTCTACGAAAAATTGAAGAAAAAACATTTTCACCTAAACATTTTCCTTTCAGCTTGACTGACAAACCTTTCAAATCCGTCTTCGAAGAAACCGACGTGGATGAATAATTATCGGTGACTTCACCTGATCCCGACCCGTGCAAGCAGTCTTCATCGTCGCACAGCTTCTCATTGTCCTTGGATTTAGTTTTGGACACAGTTGCAGTTGATTTCGTGGGCGGAACGTAAACTGGTGTGATCAAATCGTCACCACTTCCATTCTCGAACGATGGCATGCATTCATCTTCATCGTCGCCACGGCAACCCGATCCAGCACCGGAGAATATCAAGTCGTCTAGAACACCTGGATAACCACTGGCTGGCGTCTGTAGTTTGAAAGAAAGACCAGACTAACATTTAATAAAAATATTTCTCGTCCCACATTTAGTTCATGTACACTTAAAGTAGAGTTTTGTGTGTGTTGCTTCAATAAATTTCGGAAGAAAAAAAGCTCCAATGACAACAACAATAAATAAAATTTGTGCAGTTGAACAAACATAATAGATATGGAAATTTGTGATAGAATTGAGAGAGATTTAAAATGGTAAACTTGTTATTAATGAAGTTGTAAGTGATCTCTAGGGTTTCAAAGAGTTTGAGAAATGACGTCATGCTTGAAAAGGTTGATGAAGGTTAGGAAAGGTCAACACCACGTTCAGTTAGCTTAAATTGTTACCAAAAATGAAGAAAAATTAGATTTTCTACATATTTGTTTTTTCTTTTCTTTTTTTTTGTTAGTCTGTGCTATTAGAAGATGGTGTTGGAGACTAGCATTAGTTGAGAAAGGTTAAAAACATTTTCAACTAGCTGTTGATTTGACATATCTGTATAGCTTCTTTACGGTCAATTATTTAGGCTGTTAAAAAGTGTTGTTGACGATTAATGAAGGTTCATAAGGCTCAATACCATCTTCAACTAACAATGAACTTCAGTAATGTTTAGTTTTATGATTTTGAACTGGTCAAAAACCACATAATCGGTCAATAGTCCTGAAAAGTTTATAATCTTCCAAGAATTTCTAGGAAGCTGTATGAAGATGATGTTGACGATCGATGAAGGTCTCAAAATGTCATGAAAATTATTAACTAGGGTCGGTTCGGCACAAACGTAACAGCGAATTTGGGCGTTACTAAAGTAACAAAGCCTATTTTATCAGCTCTCTGGAGATTTCCACGCGGTGAAATGTATTTTATGTGATATTTCATATTCTTAACTACCGAGTAAATATCAATTCACGTTGTTCTTATACTTAGAGCGTCCAAAAACTTAAGATTTACACTTGTTACTTTATTACCGCCTATGCTACTTCATTGCTGTACCGACCCTATTGAAAAATGTGCGAAAATGATCAAATATGTGCTTCACTTGACGTCACTTCTATAAACTTCGTCGCGCTAAAACTTTTGATATTTTGTTCTTATTTTCAGAAATGTCATTCAAAGCTCATGTCGTGTTCACAGTTCCATTAAAATTTAATGATATATCTCATTGTTTTGTTCCATTTATGCTGATGAACATTTGAATGACTTTCGTAGCGAACTTTTTGCTGCAACTAAATTGTAATTCTCGTTGATAACAGCTGCATTTGAAAAGTTGATAAAACAAACTCGGAAAAACTTCATGCAAGCACAGCAAATTATAAGTGGAAGGGCGAGCAGTCGTGATTGTGATGATTGTTTAAGGATTAAGTTGTGATTACAACTGAAAAATCCAATTTTGCTGATTTTAAATGAAAAACAGATAAAGTCACAACAATTTCGGGATTAAATTAATTTGTTTGCGTATTTTTGTTTGTTTTTGTTAAGATTTCTCGATTGCAGCTGGTTTTCAATTTAAAGAAAAAACAATCATGCAATGCTATCGGATGCTTGTGCAGTAATCATAAACAGCGTTTGGTGCAGAGAGATTAACTTTAAAATCTTTCCGCACGGACTATGTACAGACGATTGGATCCGAGGGCAATTCTTGAAATGTTTGCGAATAAAATTATCGAAGAAAAGCTTTTGCAGCAGTGGACAGTGCTTGAAAGCATATTTTCATTATCTTCATTCACGTTGTTCAAAAGCACATCGAAATAAAAGTGCTTGAAAATAAATAAAAGTTTTAAGATTTTCTTTCAAAACGAAGGAAAATCTCTGAAAAATTGGCTGCTGACAATGAGTGCTCAGCTTGTTACGGATCACAATTCTACGACGCAGGTTGTTAGCTTAACTTGCAATACTTGAAGATTCAATACAAAACGGTTTTCAGGCAGAAATCTTTAAAAATTGCTTTTCGTTTAAAATTCTAACCTGCTGCATTCTTGATTGAAGGTCATTTCTATCTAAAACTCCCGTTACCAATTGAACATCTCCTCGAATCGTCGTCAACGGATCGCGTTCTGCGATCAAGTCGAGCACTCGGAGCCGATTGATTGACAATCCGGCTATTACACCGGTGAACGGTCGTTCGATTCGAGATCTACTCGAGCCTTTTGGCACTTTTCCGCCGACTTGGATGTTGCCCATCGAGTTGAAGACCGTTGAAATGTGGCCTTAAATGAAAAGTTCCGAGTAAAGTTAGTAATTGCATTTGAAACTTGAGAAATCGAGAGTGAAAGCAGAGTGGGCGAAGAAATATCACCTTGGGCGAACAAAGTTTGTACGTTGAAGTCGTCGATTTGAAGGGTTGCATTTCCACCGTTTCGCGTAAACCGGACCACGTGATAATTGTTGTCGTTGACCTTCACACCGATTTCCCCGAGCGGAAGATCGTGCGTGCCAACGTTGAACACCGCGAAGATGTTGCCTTCAACCTGCAAACGAGAATTGAGTCAACGAATGAATTAGCCAGCTCGGCGCCAATGGTCTTAATCGACCGCAATTCTCACAATTTCCAGTTCAAAGTAGTCTTGAGTGTTTGCACTCTCAACTCTTAGCAGAACCGCGTCTGTTTTCATCGTGACGAATCCCAATGCAATGGTGTCCTCTTCGGTGTCCGGCTGATTGCCAGTTGGAAATTGATATTGCACGATGCCTCTGCCAGCCCCAAACTCATATGCGACGGATTCTGTCAAGAGATTTTAATGAATATAATCATCAAGCACTGCGAGAATTTATTTTTCTACCGTCATAGCATGTTGGGCCAGTGTAAGATGTCATGTCACATTCACATGCATAGGCATTCCATTGTTGAACGCAAGTTCCCCTGTTGGCGCATGCATTTTGGCTGCATTTCGTGGGACCTTCGCACCCAGCTACGACTAAGGAACTTGGAACGACCGCGTCATCGACCATGTTTGGCGAAATGTCGGCCAGGTCAACCGACGCCAGGCAGCCCTCAAATCCAACGCGTGAAACCACGGCGTTTGTGGGAAGCCCCGCGTACATATCCTTGAACACACCGCCGATGTACAAGATGCCGTCGAGTTTCAAGTGCATTGAGTTGCCAGTCGTCACATACGTTTCGAGAGTGTCATCGACCATCAATGAGTGCATCTTTGGCCCAGGTCGGCGAATGCTGACCGAGTGCCATCGATTATCGTTCATGTGAACCTTGCTTTTATCCCTTATTGTCACAGGGCCATCTCCCATGTCGAATATGTAATGGATGTGCCCGTTCACAAGTTCAACGCATATGAAGTCGCTCTTTCTGCCCCCATTGAAGAGCAAAATTCCGTTCGGTTCCAACGTCTTGAAGCGGAAATCGATGTAAACAGTCTCGAAAGCTTTCAACATAGCGAGTCCAACGTAAGAGTGTTTGGACTTAAAGGTTGCCACTTGATACGGATTTCCGGGCGGAGAGTTGATGAATCGAGCTGTTAGTTTAAACGTGGTCTGAGGGATTGCAGTTAATTCCGGTCCGAGCGACTTGATGACATCGATGTATCTGTTGACGACGAAGTAATTGAATGTTAGAGAATGCTGCAACAACTGTGTGCGGAATTAAAACGGCGGAAGGAATTCACCGTCGTCAGGTAAAAATAATGTTTTCCAATTGAATTGTTGCTGCTGTGTTAGCAATGCTTATGAAAAATTTATGCAACCGGTGCTGCGTTTCTAAGAATTATTAAACATTTAAATTGAAACCTTCCAGATTGCATTTGAATGGTTTAAATTGGATTCAACAATTAACAAATGAGAACTTATGCAACCTCAGTGACAGTTCCAAGAATCGATTTCCACGTTCACAAAACCTTTCAATCAGTCCTAGATTCACATCGCAAAAACTCAGAAAAACTGCGCATCGATTCCACGAATGCTTCGTTTCCAAGTTGATTCTATCTTGACTGTTTGTTTGTTTGTCTGTAATGTTTGCAAATAAAATCTAAGCCAACATGTGAGAAACTTCCCAGAAATTACCCGATGAAAGCTGATTGAAAGGCTTTCTAGTTAATAACAGAAAATTTCCCGTGAAATTTATGATTTCCCAGTAGAAACTTAAGCAGCCTGCATTAAATTTTCCATTAAATGCCTTGAAAACCTAACCTTAAATTGACCTTCAGTTGATCTTCACTCACCGATGACCATTGTAAACGAAGCCCTGCAGCTGTCCAACAAAGTTCGGCATCGTCGCAGTCATCTGAATTTCTTCTTCGGCATGAAACATTCCGCCGAGATGTAAAGATCTCACTTCGAGTGTGCTGTGTCGGCCCAAAATTGTCTCGGCTGAACGTCGGAAGAGATTTTAAAACGGTTTTCGTGTTAATTTAGTATTCAACATGACCTAATGAACGAGTCTTGTTGTTTTCAAGCATAGCCAAGAATAGTTTTGCATAATATATGGATCGGCTCGATTTGAAATCTTGTCGATATTTATATTTGGGGGGATTATATATTGTTAGGGGTAGTGAAGTGGTGCGCGGGACCTTTAAGATAAGATGTGCTCATTATTTTTGTGGTGAAATATATCGCATGCAATATAATAAAATATTTTATTTTTTTATTGATTGGAGATGTTTCGTGAAATAATCTTTGCTGCTCATATTTCTCGAAACTCAAAACTCGATTCATGTATTCATTGCTTGAAACACGTACAAATTGATCATTAAGGATTATGAGTTGAATGTGGAATTTATTAAAGTTTTGGCAGATGTTCAAAAGTTGTTCTTCCTACTTCAACACTTGTTCTCGACCCACAAACAACAGATGGGAGAACTCGAAGAAGATTTCAAATGAAAAATCTACTGCCAAATCAATTGAGTCAATTTTGAACTTCATGGGAATGGAGGCAAACGAATTTGGAGACTTCTTGTTCATGCTTTTCATGCTTGGTCACTATGCAAGCGCCAATAATTGATTGTAACATTCAAAAGATTAACATTCAGTGCCAACATAAATGAAGTGCTTTGGAATCAAACATCGATCGACCATCTGAGACAGTCATTAACACCAATCAAAAGCAAAGTTAGTCGAGCTGACGATGATTTCATTTCATCCAATTCTGATGAGGTCGGATTTGTGGGATTATTGCCATGGACGTTTGGAATTGTGAACAAATTATTCTCGTAACTATGGCAGCGCAACTCTTCTTGCTCGTAAACATGGAAAATTCCCAGCACTTAAAATAGAAGAAAATCTTTATTTAAATTGAATGAACATGATACGAATTTTTCCTTTCAGTTTTCAAGGAAACAAATTGAATCAAACGCGTAGTTGAATACAAAATCCACAAAAGCTTTTTTTTGCCTTGTAGATTCAAAAGATTCAACTTTATGGCTTCAGAACTTTCATAAATGGCTTTAATGTTAAAGAAAAATGCTTTGGTTTGTTGAATTTATAGAAAAATTTCACATTTTTTAGAATTTGAGTTTTAATAATTTGGAGCTTTTTGCAAAACCAACAGTTTTGAATTATCATAATAAAAATCTTTAGTGTTTTAAATTATGCTTAATTCACATTAAAAGCTTAAATAAATTAATATGGAACTTACAAGCTTCACATGGAGTGCTAAAAAGTTTAATTTCAAGTGCTTAAAAGCTTAAAATTAAATGCTGAAAGCTTCAAGTTAAGCCCAAAACGCTTCCACTTAAAAATTTCAACACGCTGATGTAGGATCTGAAATGCACTAGTCAGAAAATTGAAAGCTACTAGACTAGAAAATTTTGTTTCAAAAACGAGCTTTAAATTTGATAGTTTCATAAACTTCAAGTTTAAGCTTTAAACTTTGAAGTTAAAGCCGTAAGGTATCAAATTCAATTAAATATTGATAATGATCTTTATTTCAAAAAGTTTGACATCCCAATTCAGAGTCTTGTAGCGTTTGGCACTCTCAGTGTTCATTTTCTTGCAAACTCGAAGATTTGTTTCAACTTAATTGAAAATTCTTACTTCTATTCAAGAAGCTATTGAAGATTGTACGCCTCAATTTACAAGCTTTAAAGCTACTCGCAACTTCACATTTAATCCAATTAAAAATTTCCCACGCAAAACCATTATTCCATTACTGAATAAACTTACGAACCAAATTACATCAGCCATAAAATTTCCAGCAATTCCAGCAATCCGGATGTATTACTTTTTTGAGGTTGCATGCTTTTTGATTGCTTTGTGCGGTGCTTTTCCGTCCATTTGTTCTTTATATTATTGAGTAGCTTGTTGCATGCAATATTTGAATATGTGAAAGTGTAAGTCATGCATTTATTGGAGTGTATGATACACAATCATTATTATTATGATTTTACAGGGATTTTTGGGGAATATATTTCAAGACTCAAAGTTCTTCTTGGAAAATTTAAATTGAACTCAACCAGAAAATACATTTGGGATCGGCCTTTTGCCTTATCTTCAAAGTATTTTTGGGTTGAGAAAAGCGGCTTTAGCGTTTCTACTAGAAATAAAAATCACTAGAAACCATAACTTGAACTCAAAAATAATTTCTCTAGAATCATAAACTCATTTCGAAAACAAACTCATGATTATAAAAGTTTTGGTGCATAAAATAACAGCGCCCTGACGTTCGATTTTTGGTAATTTGGTTGAATGGTTTTGGACCACTTTTCATTTGAAACAGTTGCTGCATGTTTGGTTTGGTTCCCTTGCTGGTGTTTTGTTCTCTCGGAAATTTCAATTATCACAATTTTCGAAAACATTTTGATACTTAAACATGACATGAACTTTCCAAAGTTTCTTGACTCTTAAAAGGAGAAGTTTTGCATCAAAAGTTTCTCTTGTTGTGGAAAAACTTTTTGCCTAATTATGTTTGGTTTATGTTTTTGAAAAGAATTGTGAGGAAAATGAGTGTCACAATTATGAGTTTCACGTTTATTGAATTTGTAGAAGAACAACAAAAAAAAATAACTAGATATTATGTTGTTGTTGAGATTCTGCACTATTGCAATCAGTTGCAGTCTTACATCAGAGTTAATGGATATCCGGAATAAATGTCTAAAAATATTGTTTCCTGCACTGGCACACTTGACAATAACTGTCGTTCCCCATTTTGTATTCCTTTTCAGTCAAAATATCGTTAGAAGCACATAAACTTTTAAGATGAAGACAAATACACAGAACTTTAAAATGAAAAATAAAGTAAACTCAACTGGGGATGATGCAGTATGAGAAAAAAATGGAACAAAAGTTAGGAAAGGTCAGATTTGTAAGGTATTCATCAACTTTCTATGTTTGAAAGTAACTCAAAAACATTGTGGTTGTCTCTTTGGGGCCGATTACTAATTGTTTTTTTAATTAACGTTCATTCATTTCCGACTTTGTGTCTATAAAAAAACTATTTCGTCATAATCCTGTCAATAGCAAACGACCCCAAAAAGCTTTAGCAACTTCCAATTGAACTCGGATGTAGAATGTTGGTGTGTTGAATCAAGGGGAATGAAATGTTGGAAACACATCAATATGTTCATAATACAAACACTTCATCGAAATCAGTAACAAATAGAGTTTCCAAGTTCTTGCTTCGCTGCGAAATCTAATCATTTCTTTCAAAAGCACCGAACAAGATCTAAGATTAGCTGCAGTTTAGGTCGTAGGGTTGAAATGTGCAAATATAATGTGTTTTCAAATATAGTGTGTATTCAACAAACAACAATTTAAACTTTGTTTCAACAATTTTTTAACTTTGTGAACGCAACACTGCAGCTATTGTGTATACAACAATTTTAAATCTTGTGTAAACAGAAGCGAATATGTCGTCTGTCAAACTGCAGCCCCATAAAACAACTTGCAGCTAAAACTTTTCAACTTTGTTAAGAAATACTTGAGTTTCTTGGTATCTTAGTATCTTCTGCGGTACATTTGAACTGGAAATTTTTGCCCTTAAGCCCGTCATTTGCTATCACAGAGAATGCAATTATCTTAAGCAATGCTGCAGATAAAGGTCACAGCAAGAATGGAAACTCCAGCAATACATCAAGAGAAAACTGAAAAATAAACAGAACTTATGTTTCATGACAAAATAATTCGAAAGAAGCAATGAAAACCAAGATTCTTAGACATCAACAGTAATATAAGAAGAAAAGGGATTCAGAATTGCGTGTTTTCAAATCTTGAAGTACTCTGGATGTTTGAAAACATTCACAAATCGTTTCGGATAATCTTTCATAACTCTGAAACTCATTTTCAGTTTGATAGGAAAACAAAAACGGAACAAAAAGTTGGAAAAAGTTTTCTTAGAATTAAAAGTCATGTATGTAGTGAACTCCAAAGACTTTAACGCACAAACAAAAAGTTAAAAACAATGTTGATTTGCCAACAAATGCCAACAAGATAGAGAGAGAGTGATGTGTTGTGATAAAATGAGCATCATCACTGCCGGTTCGCCGCAAAGGGTCTCAACTTGCTTCAGCAATGAACAAATTTTCGAATCGTGGAGCGATCATTTCAATCTTTTACTTCACTATATTGCATCAATATCTTAATTGCGGCACTCGCGGTCGTGGTGGAGACGAGAAAGAGAGAGATTGAGGCTTGATTTTATCTTCTTTTTTCAACGAACGGTCACGGACACTTATAAGGGCAAAAAATATGTGCTGGTGATACATACATATCATACCTATTGATGACCGATCCAGCCACAAGTGGACAGCGACCATGAAAATGGAAATAAATTTAGTTCGAATTGTTGCAAGATTGATTAGTCGAGGGACTTTGTACAAGTTTTTTTGTGCTGGAAATTAAAGTTATTTCTGGTGCTGACTTTTCTAGAGGTGAGTTCAATTTAAAGGATTGAAATAAATCGTGAAATTACCTCGAACGGGCTGTGCCCCATCCACTTGAAGTCGGAGGTTCGACGCTTTGCGAGAAAATCTCACCGTGTGCCAGTTGTTGTCGTTGAGTACTCCCTGACCTCCCAGCAAGTTCTGCAAAATGAACAACGAGGAGAGAGTTGAAGTTGTTTCAGGTTACATAACGAAAACATTAATGCGAAAGCTTTTGTAGCTCTTGTAAGCTTTTAGTGGAAATTCTCTCACATTGACGACTTCACAAGAGTTCGCAAAATAAATATCAAGTTTCTCTCGAGATTTTTCATTCAAGAAAGTCCACGAAAACAGTCAAAGAAGATGAACAGCTTCAGACGGAACTTGAAGGTTTCGAAAGAAATAATCGAAGACCGCTTTGAATTTGTCTACTTTCATAACCTCAAACTATTTTTTATAACCTTAAAATGTGCTTACCTTCTCTCGGTCACCCAATCTGACGTTCGCTCTGACTCTACCAGCCACCAAAGCGATTTCCAGCCGATCGGGTGAGTTTGTGTCGGAATTGGTCAGAAGTAGAAGTCCGGTTGGCCGCGATGTCTTAAACCTTAACACAAGCTCTTCCGTCTGCGTCCTTAAGCCTTGGTTTCCACCCGTCCATACAGTCAAGTGCTGAGATCCGTTGAACGCAAGCGTCGCCGATTCTCTTCCACAAGTCGGTCCGGTGTACAAAGTCGCTGAACAGTCGCAAAGCGGTCGATTCCACCCTTCAGAACACTGCCCGCCATTTTGACACGGATTTGGAGTGCACTGCACTGTTTGGACGTGACACGATGGCTTCACTGCTGCCGAGTCTTGTTGTCGAGCGTAGGCAGCAATGTCAACAGGTTTTCCACTCAGCACCAAGTCTCGCAAGCACCCCACAAATCCTTGTCGCAATGTTGCGGTCCATAAAGCAGAAGGAATGTTCATCGACGCATAGGGTGGGCCAATGCCACCGATGTACAAGGGACTGTCGAGTTCAAGCTGTGTCGAGTCGCCCGGCGTCTTAAACTCGTTGTACTGCCCGTCCACCCCGACTTTTCCGTCCCTTCCACTTCGACGCACAGTCAGCTCATGCCAAATGCCATCGTCAATGCGACGACGTGATGCCCGAACTTTCGTTGCCCCAGAACCGAGATCCATGTGGATGTAGATATGACCGTTTAGCAATTCCACGGCAAACAGATCAGACTGTAATGAGAAAACGAGGTAAAAGTTTTATACTTGAAAGTTTGTTGCTTCAAACGTCGCTCTCACCCTGGGCGGTCGAGTTCCAGTGCTCAATATAATTAATCCGTTCGGTTCGTTCGTCCTGAACTTGAACGAGATTACGCCTTGCTTCGAGACCTCCCACGGCGGCAGCACTAAGTGGGAGTCTCGCGTCGTAAAGGTAACCGGGTCCTGCGGATCACCCGATGGGCAGTTGTACTCGATGCGTCCCACGACCGAGATCAACTTTGATCCCGTCCGTGCCAAATCAATGAGATTAAGTCTCAAAGTATCGGCCGAGAACTCGACTTTTCGCAAACACCCGACGAAGTTGTTGTGAACGCGTGCGCCCAGCAAAGCCCTTGGATTCACTGATCCACCCACGTACACCTTCGAAGATGAAAGGATTGTAAACTTTCCGGCGATATGCGAGTGGTCCGTGTACACCTCGTCGACAACAACAACCAGCTGGAAGGAAGAAAAAGTTTTATTAGCGTGCGAAGCAGTTTGGTTCACTCATCCGCGACTCTCACCCGACAAAAGCTAGTTATGGACGAAATCTCTTGAATACGCCGGTGAACTGTCACCCGATGCCACTGATGATCGTCGAATCTCACGCGAGCCGGCTTAATGTGCATTTCTTGTTTGCCATTGGCGAGTCCCATTGTCAACGAAACGCCGCCGTCACGAATAGCCAAGTTCAGATAATCAGTGCCGTGTCCTAAGCAGAATGGATGGGAACAAAAGCAGATGTGACATATGCCTCGAAATTTGGGTCGATTCGAAGCTTACCTGTGAAGAAGAGAAGTCCGTTGGGTTGCCTTGTGCGAAAGAACAGAGAAATGGCGTCTTGTGCACTGACGATGGGTTCGCCGCCGGTCTGACCGAGGTCGTAGGACAGGAATTCAGTGCCTTTGAAGGTTGCTTCGCTCGGTGCCTTGTCTGTAATTGACAAACAATTGTTAAGAACTGAATTTTCACTGTCTTCCTATGTCAATAGGCAGTTCCTCCCACATTCAATGATCGACAGTGCCCACACAGACATCTGCGCGGCGTCATTTCAATTTGTTTAACCAATGAACACTCGAAATGCGTCATTAAATTTAAAGCCCATTTACCTCGTTCACAATAAGTGCCTTCATACTCCAAGTTTCGACATTCACACAACGGACCGGAATCGGTGGAAATACAGATGCCGCCGTGCTGGCATGGGTCGTGACGCTCGCAAGCATCTGTTACGTTGCTGCGCAGTCCCTTTTTGGAAGTGAAAGTGGAAAATGATTACTCCAAAGATGATGTTTACGTCATGTGAGAGTCAAAATATGTTGAAAACTTGGAAACAAAGTTTTCTCTGGAAGTTCATAAAAATCACTCACTCGTGTGACTTTCTCCTTGGGAATGTCGGTGTGATCACATGGTGAGTCTCCACACTTGACGTCGCGGGGTTGCCGCATCTCTTGTCGTCGGGGCAGAACGCCTGGCTGGTCAATATAAACGAGGTTGCGAACGGATCCACGGAACCGAGGTTCGAAGATGACACTTGGCAGTGCTAGCAGTGCGAGTTTAGTGGTGTACCAGTTGGGCATGCCGCCCACGAATATGTCAGAGTTGGTGGCGAACTTTCCGAACTGAAACTCTTTGCCCCTCGACGCTTTGCTTTGTGACACTCCGTCAACAGTCAATGATGTATGCTCGTCGTTACGCAAAACCTAAAAATTCATAATGTAAATTAGGAGAGGCGACCAAGCATGGGGCTTCACATGTTCGGCTAAATTTGCCTTGGAACTAATTTATGTGACATTCCGTGACAGCTGTGGCAGGAGCAAGGGCTTAATTAAGTAAATCTTGAGCACACGGCACTATTATTTAACAATCGTCATTAATTGTTTTTACGGTTCGACGATGTGGCCGAGGGTGGAAGTCGATAAAACTTGACTTGATTAGGGATAGAAATATGGAAAAATTGGAGCGGTTCCATTTGTTAAATGTTCTAAAATTGATGTGGAAATGATTGATGGAGCTTTTGTTTTCAAAATAACTTAAAAATCCATTCCCCCGTCCACACAAACTGTCAATTCAAATAGAAGCAAATAGAAGGACCGATGGTGGGGGTAAACTTTTGAGTCATATATTAACCTGTCTGATTTAGACACCTGACAGATTTTGTGCAAAAATATTTGCCTATTGTGGTTTGTTTTGTGGACCCTCAAAACATTTTGAAATTTGTCGAAAAAATGTATGTGGCTTATTAAGACAGGTTTAATGTACATAAAATCTATTTGCTTAGCCGGTGGACACTGAATTAGATGGTGTCTAAATAATACAGTTGATAGTGCAAGAACTTTCAAGTTCTAGATTTTATTCACCCAAATTCAATCTTATCAATTTATTGATTGACATTTTTTGCCCACAAATTCCGTGTCCAATTCAAACAGGCTCGAACATTAAGTTTTTCAAATAAATTCTCTTGATCGAGATTAAATTATGAATATTCATCGTCTTGTTGACAAAAATGTCGTATTTTCAAAGATCATAAAAGTATTTTTAGACTAATAGTCTCAATAAAAAAATCTCTGCGTCATCCCGAGCGAAAATCATTTGGCTTCAGATCTGTCATTTTCATGCACAATAATTTTCTCGTCATCAATTTTCCCCCATCATTCTCCCCCTTGCAGCTCCAGTCACTTAAGAATAATTCAATTTGCTTACCTGAACTTTGTGCCAATGCCCATCGTGGATATCACGGCCGACAGTGATAATTTGTGCGCCACCGCCGAGGTTGTACCGTAGCCTTAGCGAACCTTCCACAAGTTTCAGCTCGAAGAAGTCGTAAGTTCCGCCGTCGTCCGTGTAAAGCACCAATCCGTTGGGCTGTTCAGTTTTAAATTCTAGCTCTAGCGATCCGTTTAGTCCAGTGTACCATTTACGAAATTGGGCATACGAGTTTTGCGTCCCGTCCAGGACGAAACCACAGCTTCCATTGAATAAACTAATCAATACTAATAACGCTAGTGTAAACATATTTCTTTTATTGTAACAACTAAAATATTTCCTAGTAGGTAGTTGCCGATGAACTGCGTTATCGGGGCTTGAGATTAAATTATTATCGTCGACACAATATCTTTTATCGTGCCTTAATATGTCACATCTACTATTATTATCGCGGTGATTACTGGTTAATGATGTTTTGTGTCGTGTCGTCGGATCTACGGCTATCCGACGGCAGCGCTTTTCACTTGCCTTTTGCCACTTTGTCGTCACATTTTTTGCATGTTGATTATTTTTCACCATATTCCCTTCAATTCCGTTCTTTGAGCACTGGATTTCCACTCCACTTAATGTGTTATATGACTGATAATTGGAATATAATTGCACATTATCATTTTCCGCCATTTTGAATTTTCCTTTTTCTTTTCACTTCATCCAGTGAATGGATATGAGAATGTTTTCTCTCTCTCGCAATTTTTCCTTTCCTTTCTGCTGCTTGCCGTTTTGATCCCACACTCAAGCAGTCTCGAAGAAGAAAATCTCAATTATTTAATTGTCAGACACTTTTAGTTTCTCTTCCGTCAATTTTCCGTGCCAATTGAACTAATTTCGACGTTCTCAGTTATCACGACATCCATTTTCAGTTCCTGCAAGCGACAGCGATAGGAATTTTTATTCTTGTATCTGCAACACAAGATAGAAACTCCAATTGAATTTTATCGATTTTTTTCGCATTTATCTTCTGCTGTTTGTTACTCGTGGATCAGAACGCTTGCACTGGTTTGTGCAACTTGCGTCAAGGAGAAAGTCAGAAAATGCCAAAAGTCATAAAGGTCACGAGATGGCACAGTTCAATACACCGTGCAATTAGCAATCAGACATGAAAATCAAATTAATTTCTGTTCCCGCGGGGTTAAAGAACTTTAATTCCGAAACACAATTGTAATTTACAATCGAAACAATGAATAATTACATAAACCAACATTTTCCACTGTCAAATTACAAAATCCATTCAGTCTCGGCCAAAACAATGACTTTTCTTATCATTTTCGTCGTTTCCCATCCATTTTCATTCTCCCAGAGAGAGTTTTCCTTTCTTTTTCACTTTTCTTCTACCTCCATTTTTTCTTTTCAATCGTGAACGTCTCCAACTGAACGATTCGAAGCGTCTCGATATGACCTCAGGCTAGATTCAGCTTCCATTATGGCTGATCAGAGAACATCGATAACTGTAAGCACTTTTGGCTTCATTTTTCAAACTTTTTTCTTCACCACAATTTCTCGAGGAAAAATTTCCGTGCGCTTTTCCTTCGAACGCTCAACGCCAACTCACTCGTCTCCTAACTTCAATGCTTCCTTTTTGCCACCGAGAGAGCAAAAGCTATGGGATTCATTGACGCCGCAACGAAGCTTATAGTAAAACAACAATGCTTTGAGGGACGTTTTCCACTTTTGCAGCACTCTACGTTTGGTTCATTGTAGCCTCAGACGCTTTTTGGTCCTTGTAAGCGTAGTACAAACATTGGAAAACATGCGCCTTTTCTCTCCGAAACACTTGAGGTCACTGTCTTGGGGAAAGCTATAAGCTGCCAATTGTAAAAGTTTAAAAGTTGAACGAAACTATTTCGATGACTGAACTGCAAACTTAAATTCGTAAAAGAATTTTAATGATTTTTACTTCCACAAAATATCCACACAATTTTAATTCATTTCTTTAATTTTTTAATGAACGTTTCAATTCAGTTGTACAAAACGAATGCTTTTTTCGCGCACGCCAAATATTGATCGATTTTTCTCTCCCAAAGAAAACAAGAGAAAAGCGACGACCGAGAAGAGACCGTGGTGTATGAAAATTTGTTGTGAAAGTAAATGTCTCTCATTTGGGTTTGAGTTGGCGTTAAAAATCTTCAATGAAAAGCTTTGTACACATTGTGGGGGCGACTGTGAGATATTATACTGGAAGTTTTTGTTTATTTATTGAAACTTTTTAAGCTTTACGCTTTCAAAAATAACAATTTAATCACAAATTGTTTTCATGAACGTTCAACAACGTTTCTTTTCAATAATTCTTAATTAAAATTCATCGCCGGTTTCGAAATTTTATCATCCACACAAAACATTCTCTAACACAAGTTCTGCACATGTCTAAAGCTTCCATTGGAAAGCTCGCCGTTCAATCTAGTACGCCATGTCTCCTTCGTCGGGATGTTTCGCGTAGATGAAATCTTCCAATTGCTAGAATGACCTTGCCGCTGCCAGAGACGGTTGGACATCATTAGAAGGCTCATACTTTTATTTAAGGCGTGAAGTGACAAGGTGGAAATTGAAAACAATCAATGGCTGCTTAAGTTGGCAGTGTGGTGCATCGAAGACAGTGACAATCTTGCAGCCATCGAATGAACGGTGCTTGAAGTGGAACGAAAAATCATTCAAGAGCTTTTCAATATATCGTCGGCCTCCATTGACAGCAGTCGGCATTAAGTGAGTTCTTAGCCACTTTCAAGGCCTTCCAAAGCCAGTTTAGCTAGTATTAAAGACTAAAAGTTCAGTTTCCACTATAAAAGTGCTTGATTTTAGTATGTAAATAAATTTTATTTTGTGAATGAAAAAACTTTCTCAAAAGCTTGAATGAAAGCGACATAAACTTCCCCTGATATCTTCATCTTTGACCTAAATATCTCGTGATTCTCTTATTAAACCATTAATCTTGGTGTTCTGGTCATTTATCAAATGAAACGAGATTTGTTTACACAGAACGGCGCTTAAGCCGTACCCAGCCCATCTGCATCAATTTTTAAGGAAGTCTTACGTCACATCCTTAAGACGTTTTTTTTTCTTTTACGCCTTTCTCATAGAGAAAGAGTTGAAGCATCCTTGTTTCCAATCATTGAAGATGGGGACTGGTTCATCAGTAATGTAAAATGTCGGAAATAATAAACAAATTCTAAGCTTTGAAGCTTTAAATTAGAGCTTTAAGAGCTTTCAAAACTTTCAAAGCTCTGAGAAGTCGCTTTTAATATTCAACGGCATAAAAAGCTTTGAAAAATACTTTCCCACAATCACAAAATCTCCGGTTACGTAGCTGATGAACCGCTCCAAAACATGAATGAAACTGATAAGAGAAAAGAAGCTATCGTCTCTTCCCACACTGAATATTAATTCATTGATTTTTCTCTTCTTTAAGTGTCATCGAATACCATCAACTAAAAGACACAAAGCAAAATCGACGTTCGTTCGTACCCTGAGTCAGACTGATTGACATTGCTCAGGAAACTCTTCAACAACGGAGCTTTTTTGTATAACATGTTCTCGCTCTGCCCAAATTTTACACCCCGTTCGTGTCAGACAAACGAACAGCCAAACTTGAATCAATTTTATAATGGTGAGTCGACACAGCGAGCGCTTTTCATGATGGCAACTAAGTCATGCCCCTTTTTTGCATGTTTTTTAATTGCTTTTTAGGAAACGGAGGCCGTCAACTCAAGGGCGGGTATCTCTTGAGATACAAAAAACAGATTTTATGGACGAGCTCGTGGAGTGAAGAATGGGTTGTTTTGTACGAAGATTCCACAATGGCTTGGTTCGCGGTCAGTTTTATTGCTTTTTAGAACATTTTTTAGCGGTCACAAGCAGACGCACCTTGTGTTTACACGAATTCACTGTTAAACTTGACCTTTCGCCACTCTAGGAACCAGGAAAGTCGTCGCCTAACGGTAAAATTTTGGTAAAAGAAGCTCCAGAAATGCTGGCCATTTCGCAATGGACAAGTCAGATACCACGCCGTCCCCATTTACCTGACGGTTGTTCCGTCACCCAACTGATCGCCCTCGGATCCCGCCGAAACCCATCCAAAGTGTGCTGGATGCTAGCACAATCAGGGGTGGAAGTCAGGTAGCGTAGTTGTTGATGCTTAGCTTTTTTTACAAAACCACTCAAAAGATCCCTTCAATTGACAGTGAGTGGATAACAGCCATAACCAAGACTGTAAGTTTTGAGGTCATGCTTTAAAAGTTGCCTTTCGCTGATGAAAATTATGCTTCCAGCTCCCACCAGCCCCCCAAATTGAACTTCTTTTGGAGAAACCCAATTTGAACGTCCTAAAACGACCGATTGTTAGAATCAGACGTAAGAACTGTGCTTTGAATGATTGAATCAGCTTGTTGACGTGTGCATTTGTGCTTTTTCAGCTTCCTCAAACTCAGAATTGCTTCTGCGGAAGCAAGGAGAGCTCGAACTTCTGCCCAAAGTCTCGAAGAGAAACACGCAAACACCGGTTGCGATTATCAAGAAGAACCTTGGCGTTGAAAGGATGCACAACGGCACTTTAGCCTACATCATACCATGGGGATGGTCGGTTGGCACGTCTTCGTCCGCTAAATTCCTTAATTGACAATTTTCATCCAACAATTTTAGTGGCTGGGGATACGTGACATTGCCCAACGGAATTTGGAACGGTGCTTTAACGTGGTCCGAGTGTGATGATGCAATTGCGCTGCACGCACATCCATCGACCGACTGCACCAACATCGTGGAAGGCCTGGAAGTGTACAATTACGTGGGGCACGCCGATCATGGCGAGTCGACTGGCTACGGATCGGATCCAACACCAATTGACGACATTACTGCTGAAGACTTCGATTACGCCGTCGATTGTGGCGATTTTATTTTTTGAATCTGTCTTCAAGCGAATCCATCGTCAGTCTTGTCTAAGGAGATTTTCGACAAAATTGTTCGAGCAATTGCAGCCTCATTCGAAGCGTTTGAAAGGCTCAGAGAAGCTCAAATTGTCATTAGCTTAACGAAATAGATTTGAACCGTGTTTAGACAGATCCCCTTAGACATATCTGAGAAGAATATCTATTAGGACTTTAGGCAGATTCCTACGATCACAAAGGGCTAATGAAATATATTTGTGGAAATCCCCGATTATCTCGATCCTTGTCAGACTTGTTGCGAACTGCTCTGAAGCGTGAAATTGAAGGAATCAATTGTGAAGACGGAAGAGAATTAGAAAATCTTGTACCAGAAGGACCATTTATGACTTTCGTTCATATCAAATCATGGAAATCTTCATAAATTAGTTTATCTTCCAATTGAAATAAGTTTTTAGCAAACTAGTTCAGTAGAAAATTTGAAAAACGTTCAACGAAGTTTAGTTTTTTATTCGAAATTTTTGTAGTCTGATGATAAATTAAGCTATAAACTAGAAAACTGTGAGTAGAAAGTTTTTGTTACTGTGCTACCAGAAAAATTTCCTGAAATGACAGTGTCAACATGTTTTTAAGACACTTTTGATCCTTTTTCTTAAGAATTTTCGCAAGCGAAGAGAAGTAAACAAAGCACAACAAAATTTCCCTTTAGAAATCGTCACTTTTTCTTGCAGTGTAACAAGATTTGCGTAGATCGTAAAGTTTTTGAAGAAAAAGTTGACAACATTTGTAATGAATTTTTGACGAAACATTAGGGGCTATCATCATTGACGTCTGTACGCAATTTTTGTTGATTTTATAGTTGAAAATCAGCTGTGGAAGCACAAATGTACTTTTTAATGGTTAACAAATGTTTTATGGGCACTAAATGAAGAGAATGGTTACTGATTGGTTCGTTTTTCGAAAAACAATCGGGTTTCAAATCAATATAGTCAACATAGACTTCTTGGTTGTAGAACTATTGAATGACCAATTTTGTAACAAGCAAGACAGTTTTTGTGAGATTTTCAAACGATGTACAACCGAAGATAGTTTTTCAATGTTATTTTTAGAAAACAACGAATGATGTAGACCAGAAATATCAAATTTTAAGTTTTCAGACATTAAGAAAACACAGCCAATTAGTAATCAATTTTTGTTCTTAAACCACAAAATTACTGGGCAATAGAGAATATTTTTACAAAACATCTTTTCACGACAAACATTTACAAAAAATTACTTTGTTTAATTTGTCGAGCGAACACAAAAGCTTCAAATCAGCCCAGCAACAGTGTGTGATTGCAAAATTGTGTTTCAATAGGAAATTAGAAGACGTAATGAGGGTGTAAAAAGCTCAAAATAAACTACGGGTAGTGTTTTGTAAAACATTTTGGAAGATGTACAGCTTAGGCGAACAAAAAAAATATTCCAAGTAGCTAAATTTACTAGAAACAGGGACACCGGAAGAGTTTCACGCCGATTCCGACAGAAAGTATCATCGTAGAACAGAATAATTCCCTGTTAGGATCATGAGAATTTGAGAAACGAAACCGTTTTATAAGAAACTTTCGTTTTGAGTGTCTAAGTAGCAGAAAATAAACATGTATGAATAAATGTCTAGTGAGAAACTGAGCAACAAGCACACTCATGTGTTGATACGTTTAAGTCTGTGCGCAAGTTTTAATAAATAAAACCATGAGAAAAAGTTACTTGCTAATTCACTCGGATTTCTCCACTCGTGCCGTTCGCAGGTGTGTTATTGATTGGTGCGTACTTTCGAAAGCTTGGCCACCGGGTATCGGTGCGTTTACCGCTTTCCAATATCGTTGCCGTGTGTTGTGGATATTTTCGATCGGTTGTCATAGCGACGGGCAAGGCGAGCTCGATTGTTTGGTTCTTAGGTTATTACCGATTATTTACCGAAGTCCGTTCCAAGGCAAGGGACGCATTTATTATTCAGATTCATAAGCGGAGTGTCGGCCAGCAATTACTACAGTGACATAGGTTGAAGTGATTGGATCATGAGAAAAATATTCTGTTTAGTTTCAAAAGCATTTTTTCTGTGAAAAGTCGGAAAATTCCTCGAGTTTCCACCAAAAACTAGCAAAAAATCGATAATCTCATAAAAGACACGTCAAATGATCATCACGAATCATCGCATGTGCGAAGTAAATTTATTAACCTTGCTCATTGTTAGTCATTAGTCATACCGCGGCGCGTCTTCAATCACCGAAAAATCGCGAAATTCGCGAAGTTTCTTGCAGTTATTTCTCAGCGATTAAGTTTGTTTTTGTTTACACAGTAACTTCGTAACGGAGCCAGCGTCAACATGAGCTCACAAGGCAGCCGACTGAGTCAAATCCAGGTGGGTGGATAGAAAGTTAATGACCGTGTGCCGAGATTTGAGTCTGAATTTAATTAAATTAAGTCGATGCGGATGATTAAAAATTAGCCAAAAGGGCATTCATTCCCCCTTTTCCATTCTTGCACAGTCTTTGTTGATATTTACTAGTGCGACCTTCATTCTCAATTGTTATTTTCGCACTGCTTTTTAGGAAATTCGTGTCTTGAGTCAAATATGAGTCACTCGATATACTGTTTAAGCTTCTCTTTACCATATCGCGCTGCCAGCCGAGATTATTCTCTCCCGCGTAACCATATTTGGAAAGCTCAAGATCAGTCGAATAACTGAAACTGTGTCCCCGCCAACATGAAATTTATCGACTTTTGATGTCACTCTCTAATTCGATGGAGTTTTTTCTGTTTTCTCTGGCTTTTGGGTTCCGTTTCAGGTTAAGCTTCGTGCTAATTTTGAAGATGTATGTTGATTTGGGTTTGGGCGATGAATTTTAAACGTTGGAAGTGATGTGGGGAAGGCCATCAGTGATGTCAGTGACTTTCTTATCTTATTAAATTTGGGGTTCTGAAGAAGGTTTTTCAATAAAAAAGTTTATTTTGCCTGAACTCCAAGAAATTACATCACTTATGAATGACCCGTTAACAATAGGGCGCCTTCAATTTGCATTCACTTCAAATTAAGTTTTTCAAATCTTGCATTAATTTC
>JPYR01000123.1:26398-49320 GCA_000775305.1 Belgica antarctica | reverse complement strand
AAAATCAAACAGAATTTCTAGACAAAAAACTTACGCAGAACATTCGCACATGGCGCCTACGTGTCAAGTTTTTTAAATGAACACAATGTGAATTGTTAAAGGAGTGAAAACAGAAATGTTTCTTATAATTTTATTTTCTCAAAAATTATGATTCAGTTACAACTTCCCAAGGTTTTTTCTAGTATATAAAGCACCATATTTTTTTAAGCCAAACTTGTATAATGTTTTCTAAAAAATTGGATAAATCACAAACACTTCACTTCAATTTCTTCCCGTGTCTTAATTTGTGTCGCTTCAGATTACTGCTTGTTGTATAAGTTTTGAACGGGCAAACATCGCAGATAAATGACCGAAAAAGATTTGCATGCACGGATTTCATATGATTTATTAACAAACTTTTCCAGTAGAACGATCGGGGGCATAGATCGCAAAACAAGAATGGCACGCGCTTGTGCATCCGATTCATATGACTTAACAAAGCCACTCGGTTCAAACACGTTGATCCACACTTGTCACAAATGTATTGATCGTCAAGAGAAAACGGGATCACTGCAGATAAATATTATTTGTAAATTACCAAGGAAATGAACGATTTCTGAATTTTCCTTACATTTGGACCGATTTTTTTGAATTCCCTGTGATTTCTTCCATTCCGGACGAGTTTCAAGCGTCTTCAAGTGAGTTTTATTCCAATGCGAGCACAAATTTGATGAGTGCTTGAATTGAAAAAATTAAAATTCTTAATCGAAATAAAGTTTTTATTCTCACCTTCTAAGTTCTTCTGCAGACCCGAAAGCGTCTGGGTATTTTTAGCACTTGCACCTTTTGTTGTCATGAATTAGCTTATGCTTTCTTAAGTTGTGTCTATAGTTTGACTTGTATTCACAAACGTTGCAAGAAAAACTTTTTGATCTATGGCTGATCATGTGGTTAACAAAGATGTTTTTGAAAATAAAAGTTTTTGGGCACAGGTCGCAAAACCATCTGTTCTCGTGAAGCTTCATGTGCGATTTCATCTGTTCTTTGACAACGTTTGCGTTATCAAGTTTTGACGAGTTATTGTTCGTTTCCGAATCGTTTTCAGGCAAAATGAATCCACCATTTTCAAACTTCAAACGCTGCACGATCACAACCGGGTCTGTAAATCTATGAAATTTAAACATAATTAATATAATTTCTACGTTAATGCTGTCAACGAACTTACATCTTTGCTTGTTTTCTTGCTATAAGATCAGAGATATTTAACCCATTGAAATAATCTCCGTTTGACGCTTCTTGAAACTCTTCTTTTTCGACTTTTACGATTGACATCAGACCCAAATTGTTTATTCTTGTCATGTTTAAATTAATTTGCTTGTGTCCTTTCAAGTTGAAGTTTAGTTCTCAAATGAGAAGTTTGGAGACAAATCCATATTAAACACTTTCCCACTGGTTTCCCCAGTTCAGTAAAACGCCGATTCGAATAGGATCTCAATACGTTTTGTTATCTTCTGCGTTTCTTTCGTTGGCACAATGTTGTCTTGATGTTTTCATCAATAGCTCAGTGTTGATAGCTATTAAATTAGATCACCAAATGTTTTCTTATTCACACTAAGCAAAAATAAATTTAACAGATGCTGATTAGACGAAACTCCAGTAAACTTCGGTAGAGGGCGATTATTATTCTCTCGGTTTGTCAAGCTCGTTAAAAAGACTGAATATAACTTAGCACACAAAACACAAAAATATCAAGCTTGATATCAAGCTATTGAATTTATATCAAGGCATTAAGTATTGATATCTTAAAACCATGCAAACTTGATATCAAGGATTTAGCTTGATATCAAGCTTGATATTTTTGTGTTTTGTGTGCTAAGTTATGCACAATGTTAAAAAGAAAGGATTTTTCCATCGCATTTAATTACTTTCCTTTAACAAGTGCTTATTTTACAAGTCTTAGTGCTCAAATTAATAAATCTCTAATTAAATACATTAAGAAATTTCACTTGATTTTTCACTAATTCGATCTTTATCAATATTTTGACATTTTACTGTAACACAGAATGAACTAGAAATAAACAAGAAACTAGCAAAAACCAAAACATAAAAGAATTTTTTGTCAGAACTATTGAAGCGACAAAAAATGATGCACTCGCACTTGGCGCCTATAAACAACCAAACAGCAAACTTGTCACGTTTTTGACTAAAGAAAGCGCTTCCGAAAAGAAAAATAAAACTCATCGAAACACTCTGTACATTGATAAGAAACCAACCAATATCAAAGCAAAAGCGTAGCTGAACAATCAGTGCTAATTTATTCGACCACTGAACGTGACGTCGGGCAAGACTTTTGGAAAAATTTAATTGCAAATTTAGATTTGTTTTATTTCCAGGATGTTTCCATCGCGAATTCTGCTGTATTTTTCACTGTTATCAGCATCAATTGCAGTTGTCATAAAATGTGAATACAAATTCGATCATTTTCCAATTGTTGGATACCATTACGGATGTTACAATGCGACTGTGACCGACAAAAGCAATCCTAGCTATGTGACACAAATTTATGGACGTCATCGGAAAATTGAATTTGAAGTTGCCACGAGAAATGCAAACGGATCGATAATTGCAAACGCAACCAGAATTGAGTTCAAAAACCTGACCGATTTTGATGTTCGCGTCTTCTACCTTTCGAACCAGACACAACTCGATACTCTGCCAGCTGGAATCGGAACATTTTTCCAGAATTTGAACGGATTTTGCTGGGAAGACGGCATTTTGACTAAAATCACGTCCAATGACTTGATTCCTTTCCCCGAATTAATGACATTGTCATTTTGGAACAACCAGCTGCAATCACTCGATGCCGACTTGTTCAAGCATACAGAAAAACTTATTTACGTCAATTTCTCACAAAATCCCATTCAACACGTTGGCTACGGAATTCTGGATAAACTAACCGTGTTGGAAGCGTACTTTCAAAGAACAAACTGCACCGATTTCATTGCAAGAGGTCGAAACGCTATGTTCCAGATGAAAGTTTTGCTTCACGTCAAGTGTCCGCCGCCGCAAACGCATCTAGGACTTAATACTCTGTAACTAAAGGATTTTTTTGATTTTAATTAAACTTTCCTGTTTCAAGACTAATAAAAATTAAAGTTTTTTGTAATTCCGAGTTATAATCTGCTGCCAAATTCAGTTCTCGCGTCATAATCAGAGACCGTTCTGTTTGGTCAAAGTAATTCTTAAAAAATTATGATTTGGTAAAAAGACCTTCTACGACGACTTAGTCTTTGTTGTTTAAAAACAGCACTACGGAGATAATTTGGAACATTACACGATCGAGTCGCGGTATTTCTGAGAATCAATTTTTTTAATAATCAAAAAAAAATATTTAAAATGAAACGTTCATGTTAAACGCATAGAAGGTTTTTAAATTGACTATGAAACTTCCGAAACTTATCAGTTCGAAAACAGTCAAAGTTGAAGGCTGCAGTTTCCTAACTTGCGATAAGAAAAGTGTATAAAACGAAGCGAGTACCTCGTGAAATGCTCAGTGATTGTCCGCAATTTTACGAGATGTAAGCATTTTAGATTTTCTTGTGTTCTCACATTCTGAATTGCAGTTTTTTCAGGTCTAAAAGTTTGGAAACCGTGTTTGCGTGTTTGTTTGTGCTGTTTTCGGTGTGCAATGCAGTGAACATCAAGTGCACCTTAAGAGTAGACCACTGGTCACCGGTTGGAACTGACTACGGATGCTTCGATGCAATAATTATTGATGCCAGCAATCCTTTGCATGTATCAAACATCACTGGATCGCACCAGATCGGGTTTGACAGTTCTCACGTTCGCATTTTTTCCCTGGCAAACGACGACAAGGTCACTCAACTTCCACGTGGAATCGAAAGATATTTTCCGAACCTGATTGGCCTTCGCTGGGAAGATAGCAATCTGACAAAAATCACTGTGGACAACTTGCGATATTTCCCGAACCTCTCCGTTTTGTCTTTCTGGAACAACAAATTGGAAAAGCTCGAAAGCAACTTGTTCAGCGAAACAAAACGTTTGACGTACATCCACTTCTCGTCGAACCCAATCACAGAAGTCGGCGATGGAATTTTCGACAAATTGGAAGACTTGACCCAAGCGTACTTTCAAAACACTAAATGTGTCAGTTCCTACGCAAACCACAAAGGAGATTTGAAGGCTCTCAAAGAAGTGATTGAAGAAAAATGTTAAATAAATTTCTAGTCTTGTTGGGCTCGATTGAATGAAAAAGTATAATAAAGAAATTTGCAAGGTTCTTGGATGATGAACATGTTGAGTGCATGGGTTTGCTTAAGAATACTTTTAGGGCATGAAGTAAAAACATTTGGAACTTTATTTTTGGGAGCTTTTTCGAAGCTTTCTTTCGTCAATCGATTGTTGTTTTTAACGGCCAAAACAAAATTGAATTCAAATTTTAACCGTTTCCATTTTCAAGGGGTAGAGAAAGTCTCAAGCGAGAGCGAGACAGAAGCCATATTGTAAACAAATAAATTTAATTTAACATGATGCGAGATTTAGCGCTAATACGCCGGCCAGACATCGATTATACGGTCAAGGCCAGAGAGGCATTGCTGCATGTGGAAGACGCGTTGAGGAAGAAGGATTTGCAGTCATCGAAGCAGATTCTCAGTGAGTTCGTGTTCTGTGAGAAATCGAAGCCGGGAAGACTGAATTCTACGCAAGAAACACAGCTCGTCGTCATCCTGCTGTCGGACTTCTTTACAATCGAAGCCGATGCAACAAGAATTCCTTCCACTCAGCTCTTCTTCAACATCTTCGAGCCAGGAAAGAATTCTCGCAAGTTTCTGCTGCTGAAATTCATTCTCACGGGAATTGCCGTGCAGTCTACAGTCGTGAGTTGACTCGAATTAGCTTTATTCAGTCAATTCAACTTAAAACACTCTTATTTTAGGCACTGAACGCTGCTGGGACTTATCTACTCGACCCACTGACGAAAGATTTCAGGATCTCCGCTGACTTCGGCCGGCTTCTCATCAACGAGATCACTTTCTTCTCAAACAGCTCATTCGACAAGCTGAAATCACTGCCGCTCGTCTCACCGATCTTCGTCAACTCGCTTTGTCTGATATTTGCCGAGATTTTCAAAGACGAGCAGCTGCCAACTCCAATCATAGCAAGTCTTATTACCGAGTTCATTCAATTTGCACCCTCGCCGCCGTTCATGTTCACCTTCACAATTCCAGCGCATTCTGAGATCGGTGCTCTCTTGCTTGGCTCGTTCTTCCGTTGGACAATCCTGAGTGAGCTCTACGATCCCAAACCGCTTTACAGCAAAATGCATCTGAAACTGCTGGAAGTTCTCAGCGATATCGACCAAATCGTGACATCCAAGCCAGTTATCTCGACGAAGTACATGGAAATCATCATCGATCAGATCGAACGAGCGGGGCTGACCAAGGAACCTGAGACCATCCAGAGAAGTCTCGAGAAGTTTGCACAACTCGTTCAAGTTTCGAAAATATTTCTGTTCGGAAACATTCCGCAATTCGCTGACAGATTGTCGAAACTTCCGAAAAACGCTCTGCTTGATCTTGTTCGTGGGAATTTGATGGCACCGATCAAATAAATACAAGGTTTATTGAAATACTTAGTTTCTTAAGCATTTCGTGCTACAGGCTACCGAAAAAAGATCAAAGACTCGATTAAGCTTAAAAATTGTTTATTAATAGGGCTTAAACTTTCTTTGCATCTTAATCGATTGCATTTTAAACTTGTCGTTCTCAAACTTTTTCCGCAGCTCCAGAAGCTGCTGCTTCTTCGACTCGCGCTGTTCGAACGTGTAGAAATTCGTAAGATTTTTCGTTTTCTTGTTCTGATCGCGGATTTTTTGCTCAAGCTTGGAGATCGTGGACTGTTTTTGTTGGAATCCATCCTTGGCCTGCTTGCCTACTACCGTCCAGCCTTCGTCGTCATCATCTTCGGTCTGCTTACTCGCTGCCAGTTTGATCTTGTCGTAATGCTGCATGTACTCGTCGATTTCCTTTTGCATCTCGTCCTTCTCGACGAACCTGTTGTTGTGCTCGGTTGTCCACTTAGCGACACCAGTGAGAATCGTCGCGTCCTCGATTGGCGGAAGTGACTCGCTCTTCATGACCAAGTTGATCGACTCAGACTTTTTGAACACAACGAAAGCCTTTTTGAACTTGAACAAGGCGACCGGCGCAAAGATTTCGCTTTTGATTGCGTATTTGTCGTTGTCTCCGCTGCTGCTCTTATCGCACAACTGCACGCGCTCAACCTGGCCAGCGAGTTTAGTGAAAACTTCTTGAATCGCCTGTTCTGTCACATACGGCGGAATGTTCAGGACGACGAGTGTCTTCCCAACAGGTTTATCATTCGACTTCTTCTCCGATCGATGTAATTTGATGAAGACTTGGTGGTGGGCACCAGTTGGAGTGGAATTTAGTCGTAAAGGCAGCACTAAAATTGAGTTTTGTTTAGCAAAAATTGAGGATCGATCGCGGCTCACCTTTGTACTCCTCGAGTTTCTCAAGTGCTTCGGCGCTGGTTGGTGATTCGCTAGCCATTATTGGGGATGAATGAATGCAGTGGAATTAATTTTAAATATTCGCACGTTGTGATCAGCTGTAGAACCGGTTCGGTGTAAACAAAACCGGCTCGAATTGGTGTAAAACCGATTTGGTGGAAATTCGATGTGTTAAAATTCAATTCACCACGCTCGCCACAACCGCGCATGTTCACCCAACAAAATTCCCTTCCAGAAAGGATTCAAAATTTATATTCATTTAAATTAAAATCAAAACATCTCAAATGATATCAGTTTCAAACCACGAATTTGTGGAGCTACGGCAGCAGCCCATGAAAACACACTTCGTGTTCACGGAGTACTCAAACATAGACCTCGCGGACCTTGACATTCCCGAGATTAGTTCCGCGAAGTATCAGCTGAAAAATGGAAACGCGATTGGTGTCTACAAGAAAGACAGCTCACATTCGTCGGTGGCATCGGTGTCGCAGAACAACAAAAGCAAAAAGATTTTTGCCATAGCTACTGTGGCATTTGCGCTAGTTCTGCTGGGGGCTGGTAAGAAGCTTTTCACAAAAAAAAATATTCAGAAAAGTCATACAAATTTAATTGTAGGAATTCCAGTCGCACTCCAGCTCCGCAGTTCTTCCCTGCTCGAAGCACGCCTCTCTTTTATCCGACGACTTCTCAACGAGTATCCATTGATCGGCGGATCAGTTAACACGTTCTCCGAGTCCAACTTCACCAAACACTACTTCGAGTTCAAAGAAAGCATGATTGGCGCGATTTTCTGGCCTATTCGAGTGCCATGCCAAGCGCAGTATTTGGACGCAGTCCAACTAGCGTTGGAAGGCATTGATGAAGCTAAGCGCATTGTTGACCGTACAAAGGGCCTGAAATTTGTAACATCAGCTGATGAGATGGAACAGGCACACAACGAAGGCAAGATCGGTGTATTGCTGGGTCTTGAAGGCGGTCACAGCCTCGGCGCCAGTGTCGCAGTTCTTCGAATGTTCTTTTCGCTTGGCGCCCGCTTCATATCACTCACCAGCCACGAATGTAGCAATCCTTGGATCACCGCGCACACCACTAAAGAACCGCTGTTCGAAGACGAACACGTCGAGTCGTCAATGACGGAGTTTGGCAAGGCAAGTCGTCGTACCGTCAAATAAATGCACATAACTTCTGTTTGCGAGAATTTAATATGAAATTATTTTCCGAGCGTACACAGTCGGGCCGGGGTCGTTGAGTTTCTCATTAAATTCACTACAATATCTTTCCACCTTAATTTCTCTTCCCTCCCACACCCTTTCGCAAGTGACTTTCTTTCTTCTTCTCCACAATATTAAATTCTTCTTAACTTATTCATGAATTCTCGAGAAAGAAAAATCATAGAAAAGTTTTAAAGTGGAAAAAGAACTTGTGAATTTGCATAAAATTCATTTCTCTTCGTTTCTCTCCTTTTTCAGATTGTACTCAAGGAGATAAATCGTTTGGGAATGATAGTCGAGATTTCTCATCTCAGCGAGCCGGCAATGATGCAAGTTCTTAATTCGGCGAAATCGCCGCTGCTTGCCGTTGGTAACGCATCTCCGATGGCTTCTACCAACACAAACTTGACCAATGTTGTTCCGGATCACGTTTTGAGGTTAGTGTTTCAGGAAATGTGATTGGGGGTGCTTTTCAATGAGGTGGAAAGCCGGAGTTATTTAACGTACGTTACGTACCCAGAGTGGAAATGATCAATAACTCTTGGAAATTTAAACTTTTTGAACGTACTGTTGTAGCGTACGTCATTCATGGGATGTTGACTCAAATGTCAGCTACGTTAAAGGAGACTTTCAATCTTGTTTTCACTCTTCGTGCGTTAGTTACGTCAAAAACAAGTTACGTTTGATTTGATTGAAATTTTTACGCTACGTACATTATGATGCATCTAGGATTATTTGTGACGTGCGTCAAACGTTGTAACATTGACTTTATAACTGTCATACGTAAACTTAGTCGTTTGAAAAGAATTGCGCCATGACGTACGCTTTGTACAATTTCCCCTTACACTTTTAATGAATATCCATAAGATTAAAGGTAGCTTAACGACTTGACATAAATGCTGAACAACGTCAACATAAAACTTCATGAAACTAGATAAAAAGCACTTGACAGCACGGCCGAAGTTTACAGCTTATTCAAGGCTTTTTAAAATGAAATGTCTCTTTTAATTAAACTTGTTACTGAAGCGTGAAATCTTATAAATGTTCTCGTGCCTAGTGAAGCTTCACAATTGCGACTAAGAACAACTTCAGAAAAGAAGTAAATCGTCCTTCACAATTCGTGATTATTTTCCAAAATCTTCTCCCATCGACGTAAGTGTTCTCGGAAGATAATAAATATCCTGGTAGTTTAAAATTTTCTCTACTTAAAACTATCCTTCGGGTTCTGTGTCTAGCAATTTTTCTTTATTTTCAATTTATATAATGGATAATAGATAAATGGAGTCGGAATTAAAATGAAAAAAGAAAGAAATTGAAAAATATTGGACAGGACCACGGGAAAAATGTCGTCCCCTTCCTTGAGTTTTGTCGAATTTGTTTTTATTGCTGCTATTTGGGTCTCCTTCGTGAATTTTCATTACACAGCCGTCTAAAAAAGATGCAGTGCTTGAAGCTGTTCATGGGTAATGTCAATTTAAAAAGCTTTTCCGAATGACTTTGAAGTATTTCAGAAGCCAATGGTTTGAATGATGCTTTAAAGCGCAAATAATTCAAAATTTGAGGTTATAATCTTAGAAGTAAAAATAACCTTGAATGAAGAGTGAGATTGGAATTGATTTGTTGACATTTCACTTGGTAGATTAAAGACCAAAATAAACAGACATTGCAGATTTTGAAATATCAAGGAAATTCTCCTTGAGATTTTCTGTGAAATCAATTTCAATTTGAGAAATAATATCTGTTGCCAAGTTTCTCAACCATAACTGCAGCTGAACGATCAGAGACAACTTTGCAACAGATTCTTAGTTTAAAAAGTTAATAATTTCGGCGATTGTGAAAAATAGCAGAATATAGCGGCAATGCCTACGGCAGCTTAAACATTAAGCTAGTTTCTAGATTGAAGACTAGAACCTTCGACCATTTTGCTATGGAAGTTTTCTGGAGCAAACAAAAACCATCAATCAGAGTTTGGATTTGTTCTCATGATTGAAGTTATTCCTGGTAAAGCCAACTTTTTTGTGGCCACAACAAATTTCTCAATTTCTTTTCAAGTTTTCGCTTTGCAATTCCCATTGACGTCATCCCCAGACGTCACCGAACAATAAACTCCATTCATCCACCAAACGGCGAAGTTTCTGATCGTTTAAGAGGTGCGGATTGTGCAGTGGAAGTGTGTCGAAGAAAAGCGCAAAATATATGCGATTCTCGCTGCCATTCTCATTCATAGACTACAGCAATGATTTTCTTATGTATCTCTGCTGTGTGCATTTCTCGTTGCAATGCCGTATCGCTATTTCTCCATTTCACACTTTGCTTCATTCTGTAATCAAAAGAATTCCCAGATCCAGCGAAAAGCTGAGAGAAAAAATCTTTGATTTCTTGGCACAGCTCCATCGATAATTTCACTGCGGTTACGATGGTTGCCTTTTCCCGATATTTTTTGTTCCGTTCGACTGTGTTTTAAGGAGCCTCTCCTTTATCTACTGAACGAAATGAAATTCGTTGGCGCATCTCAAAGTTCGGGTGCGAAGCAATTGCTAGTCAGAAAATGTCTTTGCGACTGCCGAAAATTTTGTTTTCTCCCTTTCAACTTTCTGTCACGGTTGGGAAAGCAGAAAATTATTGGATTGAACACCACGAAAAGAAAAAAATTGGAAAGATAAATGGCAAGTGAAAAGTTATTTCTCAAAAATTTAATTCAATGATGCTCGTATGAAACATTTCATTCGAGGCGGCAATTGAAGTATTTTATGGCGTTTCACAATTTTTCTGCTTCACAGCAAATTTGTTGTTGACGCCGAAGAATTTTCAATTTCTCAGTGCACTTGAAAGTGCGATAAAATGTGTCTGTTTGATTTAGATATTTTCTATTTCACAGAACTAACCTTCGAGAGTTGCAAGTCTGATTTCGGGTGGAAATAGAAACTGTGGAAGCCATAGAAACTGCCTGTGTTGGTGGAATTAATCCAATGATTGAAATTTCAACTTTGAGTGTGCAATTATAAAATGAAGCCCTTTGGGGATGACGACTCGACGTCAACATTGCGACAAAATGATGACCTGAAGCTTTTATTTCATGCATCATTGTTTGTGTAATTTACAGCTTTGCGCAGATTTTGTCTGACAACAAGCGAACAATCGACGTTGTTATTTAGCAGGTAATTGGTTGTGTAATTTGCACTTGAGACAAAGCTTTGTTAAGGATTTCGCATTTTACATCTATCACGATACCTACTCAGCATTTAATTCGTCAGATTAAGTAACAAGTGATCAATTTGTGGAATATTTCCGCCTTTGAAGTGACTAGTTCAGTAATTGCCAAGATCTCTTGAAAGTGTCTAACAGAATGTTCATGAAATTTCTAAGAAAATTGTTGTTCAAGACAAATTTGTCTAAATAGAAATTTGTTAAAAAAAAGTGTGACAAAGAGTTTTAGAAATTTACTTTCTTCAGAATATTCTTCGGTTTTTAATTATTAATGTTGTGGTTAAAAAATTAGCTTAACAGCAATGTCTAGCTTCAAAGTGAAGTTCTATCTATTTCACGTCTACTTTATAATTTAAACATACAATGTCTACTTGGGTAAATTCCCTTAGTGTAACACACTTCTTTGGGAAATGTCATCCTAACCAGTTGATTAAAAAATCCTTGCTAACATTAGCAAAACCTTAATAAAAAACAAATGCTTTATCTGTAAACATCAACAACACGCAAAACCACCCAAGCTTCTGAATATTTAAAACAGCGACTTAATTGACGGAAATTCCTTTTGTAACTCAAAGACTTACGGTCAAATTACGTCTCACGGGTTCGCTTCAATCTTGTTTCTTAAATTAAGAGCGATTAAAACTTCAGAATCGCTTCTTACAATTCCCTTTTGTGCATTATTAATAAGACAAAAGCTCGGCATCAAAATGTTGTTTGTGGATCGGAGCTTTCACGCTTCACTGGTCGCACTCGGTAAAAGCTCAATAAATATCGATAAGATTGCGAGTTCTGTAATTAATGCTAAACAAGCAAAGGAATCCAAGTTTCCAGGTAAAGTTTCCTGATTTCTCTAGATAGCTTGCTGTATGGAATTTGCTAAATTAAACGAAGAGCAGAAGAGATGCACCGTGAGATGCGAGAGAGAAGCGTTTTGTATGTGAAAGGCAAAAATTTTAATTAAAACTTTACATTCTTCACACAAAATTCCTTCCACTCGACTCTCTAGTATCTATCCTCAATCGATTCCACATTGACGATTAATTTTTAATGAGTTTTCACTTGATTGAGAAGAGTTTTCGCTCTGTGCGAGAACGGAAAACTTTTTGGCTTCGTGTTTACAAACTCAATCCCAATTGAGAATAAAGTCTCAATGAAGGAAGTCAAGACTTGAAGTGGCAACGAGGAGAGCGCAGGAATCAAACTTACCCTAAATAACACTTTAAAATCAACGACGTGTGCTGAAAACCCCGGTGAAATATTTCCATCCGCTTTCGCAGAGCTTCCCCGAAGCAACACGACATGATTTTTAATTCCCTTCCTTGATTTTTCCAGTGCATTGAGCAGCAATGGCGGCGTTCTCAGTATCAGCATTGACAACCTGTCCGTGAAAGAAGCAATTAGCAACATTAACTATGTGCGGGCGCTAGCGGGACTGGATCATGTCGGGCTAGGGCCGACTTCGTCACCCAAAAAGTACGCTTTGCTTTTGGCAGAACTCGCCCGTGATAGATTGTGGAACAATGCATCATTGAAAAAGCTCGTGGGCGGTAACATCGTTCGAATTCTACGAGAGGTAAAAATTGATTGATCGATTGTAAATTCTGTTTTTGTTCAGAGATTAATGAATGTTTATTAACGAACAACAAAAACACAGGTGGAAGTAAACCGGAACAAAGAAGCGCTTAACGAAGATTGGATTCCGCAAGAAGAAATCGAAGCAAACGCTTACTGCCGCTACCCCGAACCCTAATTCACCGGCCAGCGAAGTTTTTTAATGATTTAATGTTCACAGTAGATGAATTTTCAATCAATGTAAATCCATCATGAAATTTAAACAGGCCCCAACGGTGGAGATTTGTACAACTCGAGCTTCGAAGCAAACTTTCTAGTTCCCTTACATTTTTCTTCAAAACCTTGGAAAAGTTTCTTTAAAAAGCTTGCAAACATCATTTCTGTCAATCGATGAAAAGCGAAGCCAATGAACGATTACTGAAAATGACCGAGAGACATTGTAACGTCATAGACGAAAGTTACAAGGCGACTTTGTTGATTTTAGCTCAAAAAATTTAATAAAAAAATCTGGTTTGAATTGAAAGTTGATTAAAGTCAGAGGAAAATCAGAAGCAAAGCTGGAATTAAAGTTGTTTGAAAATAAACAACAGTCTTGTGACTAAAAAGAGTGTTGAAAATATGTTTGAAGATTGACATCTGAAAACTACTGCAATATTTAATTGAACCATACAGAATTGCAATACAGAGTAACACAAAATACAGTCAGTTGTCGGCTGAACTTTTAGTATATGCTGTCAAATTACATCGTGAAAGTATTCGTCATAAGACTGTAGCTAGAAGCTTGATTTATCATGATTGAAACTCATAAAAAACTTCCAACCGCTGCGAATCTCCACTGTGCAGCCCTAAATCTGCAGGCAAAACCTTTTTGTTTTCGTAAAAATCTTTTCTGCAACCAAGGATGCATTTAAAAGTCTTTCCACGATGTTTAAAGTTAGTTTTGTATGCCACAGGAGAGAAAAAGAAATTTACCCAGCAAAAGTTTTTCCTTCCTTCCGACGTCTTAATCATTGAAAATCATCTATAATCGGCGGAAAAGAGTTTGGCAAAAACTTTTCTCTTCCCTCTCTTTGCCATTGAATGTTTTTGGCAACAGAAATATTTTGCAATAAGAAAAACGAATAAATCACAACTCTTTGTGAAAGAAGGAAATATTTATAAACAACAAATTGAAAATTTTATTTTCTTTCCCAAGATGTAAGGAAAAGCCCCAGAAAAACTGAAACTGAATTCAAATTGAAGCAGAAGAAAATAAAAATTGAAAATAAAATTACTTTTTTTCTTTATTTCTGGAGAAAGCCAAAAATTATTTTAGGTTGCTGCGAAAACAACGCAGAATATATCACTTTGGAAAAATTACAGTTACATTTGGGGAAACTGAAAACAGAGAAAATGAAATTGAAAAATTCGTTTGAATCTGTTCTGCTTTGTTCTTCTTTGGTTGCCAATGCTGATAAGTGAATTTTGGAAAAACGGAATTGGATAAAAATATAGAGATTTGTGAACGCTGATGTCTGGAAGGAAAGTTCAACAAAATTGTTTTATAATCCCTTAAACAACTAAAAATTAATTTTCTCAATGAACGCTTGAACCATCAAGCGACACGTCCAGTGTCTGTTCTTTGTTTTTCAATTTTTCCTTCCTTCCGTCCACAAAAATGCAATGACAGTAACTGTTCACCATTCAAATTTATTCCTTTTCTTCGTCATTTTTATAATATGCGTAGACAAAGAAGGAATTAAAAAGACAAATAATAATGTGAAGCTAAGCTGTAACAATTTGCATAATTTTTCATTAAGAAATATTATTTTCCTTTTCCGTTTCCATAACTTTGTTTATTTTCAAACATAATTTCTGGTATGAAAAGCGACTGGTAATTGAAATTGGAATAAACAAAAGTCCACAAAACAATTTTTTTCTCTACGCCATAAAAAAGGCCAGAGACAGAAAGATATTAACTGGTAGCCGTTCTCCTTTTCAGAAAGGAATTTGTACAACTTGAGATCTTTATTTGCAAAAAACATTAAGGACAGGAAGCGTCGAAACTCGAGACTCAATCCGCAAATTCAAATTGCATTAGATAGAGTTGTGAAACAACAACATGCGGGTTCAGAAGATAATCTCGAGTGAAATATAAAGCGTAATTTTACAAATGCCATTGCTAGGAACCCACAACGGAATTCGATGTTAATATAACTGGCGATAAGCTTTCGGTTATTGTCTCTCGATCAAATAAAAAATCAATTTTATTGTAATCCATTTGTTGAACTTCCAATCGACAAACGAAAGTAATAAAAATAATAGGAAATGAAAAAAATAACATTTGACTTAATTTTGATCACTTTGATGATAGAAGACGCTCGCAATTCGCCGCGTCGTGAAGCGAACGAATTTAAAGGAAAAGCGATGAATAATAGATGAATTCTCAGTAAATAATGGAGATTTGCGAAAAGCGCTATTGCTGAAGCGAGGGTTTACATTTGGATTTTATTTGAAAGCGGGGACATTTTGTGGTATTGTGAATGTTAACTTGGTAGTCTTGCTGCGAAGTATTTTACAAGAAATGTGAATTTTGGTTTCTTAAAAACATGAAATTCTCTACGTTTTCAAATTAATGTGACATCAAACTACTTACTGTGATGAAGCGTTGTGTAAAAGTTTGCATTAACAGCATAACAAGGCTTGTCATAAAATCTTTAAAAATAATTTGCTTCATCTTCCCACGTTTGAAACTGACACCTAACCTCAAAATAGTCCCGATTTTTCACCTCAAATCCTTAGCAATCTTTGTGTGGGAACTCATTCTTTCGTTCATCAATAACGTCAATCACTTTTTAGAAATTTCTTAACGCTTCACCTCATCTTAAAGGCCTTCATCAAGTTTCAAATGATTTGAGTGTCACATGACAATCAATCGACGTTATCCATGAATGAACTCAAATCACTCGCTCAGAAATCACTCTCTTGCTTTTCCAGCGTAGACAGATTAAACGCTGGAAGTGAACATTCAACAACCTATAATAAATTTGTCTACGGCGAGAAAGATGATCAAAAATTGCTTTCAACGAATAAATTACTCTGAGTGAACAAAAAACTTTCCGAGTTTCTAACGCGCTTTCCTTTTCAGATTTCTTTATTGCCACTTTCAGCCTCTTACTTACTCGCTCAAAGCTTATTAGCATATTTTTGTTTATTGACTGTATAAAGACATTTTCCTTATGACTGTTTTAAGGTCATTTCTTCCTTCTGTCGTCTTCCTTATATTTTCCCTCGACGCAGCACGGAACGGAAGCTGATTTGAGTCTTAAGGAAAAGAAGTTATCATCATAAATGTTTGCATGCAAATTTAAGCAGAGGGTTAAAAAGAAATTTCAAACCTTTATTTAGCATGAGAAAAGCAACGCAATTTGACGTTCTAACTTTCATCAAACTGGGTTGTTGCTAAATGGTTGAATAAACCTGTCACAGAAAAGAAACATTTAAGGACGAGGGAAGGCCTTTGAAAGGGAGTGAAAAAATGAAATCAGGTTTAGGATCGTTCCAAAGTAGCATCCATGTGATAGTCTTAGCTTTTCGTGAACTTTGGGATTTCTTTCGGCGATTGAAAAATAAACGAAGCATAAAAAGTTCTTATCTGGAAGATTTTTGGATTTTTATTTAGATTTTCATGAAGTAAGAAAACTTGTGTGGGTGCATAAAGACCACTGGGTTTTGTTCAGCAAAATATACAATTTTTCCAATATTCACTGTTCATAATGCAGAAAATTTCCTTGCAGCTTCAGTAAATTATTTTGACTTTAAATCTATTTCAGCTTTAAATCGCGTGACACCACCCACAAACACTTCCTTATTTAGATGTTTCGTTATCGTGGAAACTTAGACTGTGTCAGTTTCATGTCTCGAGATCCTGAAGTGAACAGCGATAATTGATTATTAAGACGAAGAATTTGCTGAGTAATTATTCAACTGATGTAATAAATCATTTGCTGCCGTCATTCACTTTTAACCTAATCGATTTTCGCTCCGTTCGTTTCCTATTGGAAGCTTTATATTGACATAACTAATGAACATCTTCACGTTTTATTTGTTGATTCTAGTTTTCTTAGGGTGAAAGCAACGTCGTGTCAGATCGAAAGTCTCCACAGAGCTGATAATTTTAAAACTCAATTAATTCCTTCAGAGCTAAACGCTTGGAGTGGGTGATTAATTAAGTACAATCATCGACGCTGTTGATTTTTTTTGTCAAAGACAATTAAAATTGATTCTGAGATTTTTAATAGAGTTTGAAAATGTAAGTGCAGCTTTCGAGAGCTTTGTTGACGAGGAATAACTTTTTTGTTCCATTATTTACTTAATTTTCGCTAGCAGATATATAAAAAGACAAAACAAAAAAGTGCACTTAAGCAGTTTTCCGACGATAAAGTGGTTAAGAATGTCAGTAAGAAAGAAATTTTATTCACGGCATTGTGAAAGCGCTTCAGAAAAAACACGATAGGTTTCATGATTAAAAACACTTTCGAGATTAAAAGACTTCGGTAACCCTACTATGGGGAAGGAAAAAGTTGATGAGAAAGGTAAAGCGATAGAGATCAAAAAGGTGTAGTGTTTTGCCTTCACAATTATTGAAGAGAGATTAAAATCTTTTATCGTGTCGTAAATTCCTGTGCACAAGAGGAGAATTGATGTTTGGGTGGGATTCGAAGTGACATCGTAAATTTGAGGTTAGGTTATGCTTCAATTAAAGGGTGAAGCTGACCCAATAAATGAAGAGATGTACAGCAGCTTCAGTAACGCTTTGTATGCAAAAATAACGATGAAATCGATACAGATATAGGTTAAAAGAGTTTTTATCTCAAACCACATTTACCCACAAAATGGATACAAAATTGAACTTCAAGTTAAGCATTATACAGAACTGCTAAATTGGCTGTGCATCGTTAAACAGCGAAGTGTTTTTGCACAAACATAACCTCAAAAGTATGTTTAGCGTCATAAAACATGTTCAACATTTCATAATGTTAACTTTGAGGTTATCACTAGTTGAAAATGTTCATTCAACTAAAACCGAAGCAATAAAATCTAATTTCCTGCACAAAATGTCTACCGACATTGAACTTTACTGCCAACACTCATAATTCACATCATTTACAAGTACCCCCTTCCAAAACATTGACTTTTTGCTTTCCTTGATTTTGATTTATGCGAGATATTCCGCATAAATCACCGCATCCATCGCCGGAAGACTTTAAAATCCCAACTTTCATAAATTGTCCAAATTAATGATGACCAAGCCATAAATTTAGGAAATTTCGGAATTTAAATCGACTCCAATTCATCCTTGAAACGCTTATCTCTAGACTCCGCATCGATTCAGCTTTTTGTGTCTTCCAGAGACGAAAAAGTTTTATCTTCAATTAGATTCGCTTTTCATTAATTTTTCGCATAAAACGCGCTGATTGTTTACTTTTCAAGTTGTTCTGGGAGACGTATTTGTTTAGGGAGAATTCTCTCGTCGAATATCTCACTGCGAACATAAATTCTTCAGTTATCACGGCATTTAACCTTTAGAATTGTTGTTTTGTCTGTGATCATCTATGATTTCTCTCTTCGCTAGACTTTTTCTACCGCTCAACATGCTTCATCTCTAGAATGCACGTTTCTTTCATGCGGATGTTTGCTTTTCTTCATAAACTTTTCCTTCTCGTTTTATTGAAGCAATAAACTTTCTTTATCATTGTAAATTTCTGTTTCTCTTCCTAGTAATCACGAATGAAAGAGGGCAATCAAAGAAAAATGACGACAATCTTGGAAAATATGGATGTGGATTCTAAAGGACATTTATTTATCTCAAGGAAATACCAATTTATGACTGGTTTTAGTGATGTCGTCTTTTGTTTGGTGGAATTTATTAGTTTTTTGCTAAGTTTCTTCTATAAAGTTAATAAAGTACATTGTATGGTCGGTACTAACTTCTGAATTGATAGAATTGAGATGAAATTGAAGATTTTTTGGTTGCTGACGATCTAAAAGATTAGCTTTCAAATAAAAAGCTAATCAAAACATGTAACTAACCGTTGTTTCATTGATTCTTGAGTTGAAAATTACCTTCAAGCAATTAAATTTTTATCACCAGGAATTCTGTGTTATGGACTTAAAGACGTTTTGTTATAAAATAAAAAAGCTTTCTCTGCCAAACGTGGTATCTAAAGACGCGTTGTCTCTGGTTCGATCAAAAACAAGGTAATTAAAAGCTTATAATCCTTATCTACGCTCAGTTTCAAACACTCTTTGTAACATCTGATTCTCAAATCACCCCCACAGGCTTGAAATTGAAGTTCAAAACTTCATCGACATTCTGAATGTTCCAAATATTTGTCTTCCAAGTTCATGAGACTCATTATTGTGCATTTCGTTGCATAATTGTCGAGATCAATTCTTCTGTCGTGAATTTTGAAAAATCAATAAAGCAAATTTATCATTTTTGTGACCCGAATTAATTAATTAAACGGGAAATTCAAGCATCAAAATATTGTCTGTTAAAAAAATGAAAACGCATAAATAAATTTCAATATTACTCGATTATTGAGCACTCCAACTCTAATTAATAACCAAATGAAAAATGATTTTCGTTGTTGTTTTCAAAGTGTCACATTTTTTCTGTTCCTTCTCGTTTTTTTTTATGCAAAGTGCATTTCACTGGAAAGCTTTTCGTAGCATGAATGTGCGCCTTTTCGGAACAGACTTTCGGGAGTTCCTCGGTTGTCGCTCTGTCGAGATGAAAATCTCTACAAATCCGTTCTCTCCTGGAAAATTCTCTCGCAGCATCGCCGTAGATTCTCTCAGTTCCACTCATAGTAGGGACAATCTTCAAGCAAACATACGAACAACGTACCCAAGGACAGAGAAGAAAAAGTTGTGTGGCAACAGAACAAATTTCATTATTGTACCAAAACAGTCTGCGAGAAACGGTTTTGGAAAACGGACGAAAAATATTTTTGGCATCTGAAAATATCTCAATTTGAAAGTTAATCGTAAGAAGTTACTCTGTAGGAAATTGAAAATAAATTAAAATAAATTTTCGACATCGCTTGGATGAATCAAAGAATCACCTGCCATTGTGTCTCTTTAAAGGCATATTCTCTTAAAGTGTGTTGTCAATAAGAAAGAAGAAAATAAATTGGCAAAATGTTTTCTCGGTTGTTTACTGTGCGAAAAGTTTTTTCTTCCGAGAAAAGCAAAATATGAAAGAGAAGTGAAGCATTCAATCTGAACGTTACTATGCCCACGAAGGCTGCCGATTAAACAGTTTTCGGCAAAAAGCAGAATCGTTAATTCGATAATTCGGACAAACTTTTCCGCAACTGGATAACATGGCCATGCAAAGGCAAGTTTGTTGAACGAATGAATGGACGGAAACATTTACGTTGTGGTTCATAATTCTTAATCAAGAGAAACTCCCTCAAGTCGTGCTTTGTCTCTATGTGCGCCGCTTGATTGCATAATAACAAGAAATAATAATAAAAATAACAATAAAACGGGCAGATAAAAGTATTTTTGTCTTTAAATTTTCGCCTCGCAGTTGGGATAGGAACATCTTGATGGCATCGGCGATAAAGGCAGCCAATTAATTTCAAGCACAAAGAAGCGAATAATAATAAACTTATAATTGATTTTTTCTGCCGTAAACCTCATTTTCCACTAAAGAGAATAGCAAGGAATAATAAATTAAAAGAAAAAAGTTGATGAGTGAGGTTTTTTCGGTGCTGCCAAAAAAGTTTTACTTTATGAACTTTCTGAGTGAAAAGGAAAACGCAAAGTGCTTTTAATTTGAATCTAGAATGGAGGTAAACTCGTTGTGTACCAAAACGGAACACCAGAAAAAGTTTTAAACAAGAATTTATCGACCATTTTGTCCCAAACACTGTAAAATATCGTCTGCAAGTAAATAATCATGTGGTTTTAAAGTGAATGCTAATAAATTAAAAAAAATTGAAAACCCTTCAAAAGCTTGTGTACAGAAACTTTAATTACAAACGAATTGTTTTTGAGTGATTAAACAACGAAGCATTGTGTAAAGGAACTTGCCAGGTAAATATCATCTAAGGTAGACATTTTTGAGTTTAACAATGCTTTGAAAACAAAGTAAACAGAATTAGGCTTTTAAAACGAATCCTTAATAAGAAACTTCAAACTTTATAATTAAATTTCAACCAATTAGGTAGATTTCCAAGAATAAATCTTCCTTAAAGTTTCAAATAATTTGGCGTTGTACCTGTTTTCGACCGACGCTTTGTTTGTTTGAACAGGAATTGAAACTTCGTTCTTTGATCGGCTTTAAGATGATTTCAAACAAAGATAACATCAAACTTTGACGTTGTTCAAGTGTAATCCAGTACTGTTTTCACAAATCGTGACTACTTAAAGTTCAAACATCTCGGAAGTCTTCTCTAAACTTCTAATCAAATGTTTTGCGATCCAAAACTTACAACCAAAAAATTTTCAAATGAATTGTTCCGGATAAAGTTGGTCTGGAAAATTTAGAAAACAAAGACGCAAGGAGACGAAGGAAAATAAATGAATCATTGGCAAATTTAATTTGGTTTTTTGAAAAATCCTTCGAAGCAAGAAGAACACACGACGCTACGAGTGGGGAGAAGATTAAATAAATTTTAATTAATTTTAATTATATTCGAATTCGTGAAACAGTCAGGATTCTAATTTCTATTATTTTATTTAAATTAATGTTTTTGTTCGTCGAAAATGTTAGATTTGGGTGAGAAGATACTAATTGTGTTTGCCTTGTGTTTGCCTTTGAATTGTGCCGTCGTGTACACACACAGGGTTTAGTTGAGGATAAAAAAAATTGATCGTGTTCCATTTTCATGTGAAATAACTTTTCCTATGTTGTGCACTTCACAAGTATACGGAATTCGCTTTCTTTTGTCCTACATTTTCCACGATTACAAGCAGTATATCTACTTGTACTGGCGCTGCTTACAGTGTAACTTGTACAAGTGTAGATGATCAAAAACCAACTAAAATTGTACCTGGCCGTGCAGAAAAGTCACTTCACAGTTTATGTGTACGAAGCCCTTGAACAAAGCCCTGACAGACATAAAACCACACAGATCCCAATTTTTATGCTATTTTTCAGGCTTTGGATCTGGAAACACATGCAAGTAAAAGTGTCAATTACGGGGGTCTGTGAAAACAGCCATAAATATTTCAAAATCAAGTATAATTTGTAATAAAATTTGATTTATGGTCCCCTCGTTTGTGTTGAATTTGATAAAGATAGAAAAGCAGTAAAAGTTGAGTTTTCACCAAATCGATGTGAGAAAAGGTTGACAGGATTACGGAGGGAAAACAGTTTTGATTCCGAGATATTTGTGTTGTAGAAGAAAAATGTAAAATGATCAATCACAATAGAAATGATTTATAGATAGAAGTGTGCGCGTCGTGTCTGATTTCCAATAACAGAAAAAATAAAAGCGGAATCGGAGTGGAGTTGAGTGGAAGTAATGTCAGTTTGATTGCGTAGGTGGTTCCATTTTATATGCCCGAAAATAACCATTAAAATTTTTTCAACGCCGAAGTAAACAAACAGTTTAGAACTCGGCCCAAAAGAGACATCAAAGATGTCAAAGATTATGTTTACTTAATTTACGTTCATTTTTATCGTTATTTGAGATGTAAATGTTTTAGAATGTTAAACACTCAAAGTCTTACGCCAGCCAACAATAAACACAGCTTTAAGGGTGGAGTTGCGGTGAAAGCGTCGGTCCAAGAATGACGTCAATTATGCAAAAGGGTTAACTCGACTTTAATTAGTAATTCTGCGCTTTTCTGGGTCGATGGTCGCTACGGCTTTCAGTCCGCCTAAGCGTTTAGCGATCCAACGATAGTGGCGGCAAGGGCGAGTTCATCGTGGCCCCGCCATTCATTCCACTAAATATATTCACTACAGAGCTTTCTCCCAAAATAAAAGATCTCTTTAGAGTTTCATAATGTTTTAATAAATCGTAAAACTTTTTGCAGCACGTTCTGCACAGATATGAAGGCAGGAAGAAAAAACTTTGTCTATAATGGGCCAAAAAATTGGAGGGGAGAGTTCCGTTTTTGTCGACACTACTTAATTTTGAGAGTGCAAAAAGTAATTAGCTTTTCTGTACAAAACATCATAATTATGTAGCTACTAGGAAAAATTCATTTCTGGTCATAATTAAATCATAAAAAATGTAGTTGAGTGAATCTCAGCCGCAGAATCTATTGTTCTTTCATTCCCATTTTAAGTATTTTTTGTGAACAAGTTTTCGTTCTCTCCCGTGGGTTGCGAGCGTTTTGAAATTTTGGCATTGCATTTGCGAGATTTATTGTTGCAAAAGCAATTTATGATAAAG
>JPYR01000123.1:9437-26364 GCA_000775305.1 Belgica antarctica | reverse complement strand
TTAATGGGATCGCATCGGGATTCTTGGGCTGGTGATTGCTGGTTATTAAAAGTGTTCTGAATTTTGTTCACTCAGTTATGGAACTTGAAAGCTTTGAACAATGCAAAGGTTTTTCGTCGTTTTTCGGTTAAAAGTTATTGTGTCACAGGACAATTGATGCAACATTTAGGATTTTTACAATTCAAACTCAGTAGGAACATGTTTCTTTATACCTGGTTCATCGGTTGTATTGCTTACCAAATATTTCAATGATCCCAACGTTTAAATTTCAAAACCCTCGAATATTTAACTTCTTTAGATGTCTATTCCACGTCTATTTAGCGTCTACTGACTCTACCAAAAGGTCCTTCCACCACATTCTCCCATCATAACCATCATTTTGTGTATACTCTGCTGACACGTGTGCTTTGAAAATCACAAAAACTTTTAGTTTGAAACATTCAAGTCGTCACTAAAGGATTCTTGATGAACGTCTTTATTCAAAGTTACCTTTATCAAAATATTTTTCCAGAAGTTTTTGGTTTAAAACAACATCAACGTTTCAACGTTAGAATTCACATCTTTTAGTTCCGGAATTTCCAAGACACCCACGTTGCACATTTCAGCGAATGTTTCTGACTAAAAACGAATAAATTTAAAAAATACTTCTTGTTTTTACGTGCCACAAAGTGAAGGTATCGTGTTTTATCGTTTTGCTACCGAAATAAAAACGAAAACTCGAGACAGTCCCAAATGCCAACGAACAAAATGCAATTAAAAAACTTGTCACCAAATGAAAAAGAGTTGAACTTCTCATAAAAGTTGTCGGCGTCGTCAAAACCCCAGAAAATTTCGAGTTTGTTCTTATGATCATGCTTCACCCAACAGCACTCATTCAGTTCTAAGAGCAAACATCATAAAACTTCCACTTTATAAAGTGCTAAAAGTTTTTCATCGTGTTTGGCACTACTAGAAACGCTTCTTCAACATCTGAAAAATGAAAACCTTAAACGAAAAATCCTCAAAATGAACATCAGATGGTACATAGCGGAAAACGGTAGTGTGGTGTGTGCAAGGAATAAAAAATGTTTTAATTTTCTCAATTTTTATTTCCTACGTTAGTTGAAACTATAACACGTTTGTACACAATTAAATTCTCAGCAGATCAAGGACTCTGAGTCTTTGAGCTTTCTCTGAGACGGGAAAACTTTGGCTGTCAGCATTATTTATAAAAGCTTTAATAACACAAAAGAAACTTTCTGAGAGAAAGCGGCGAAGGAGAAGAAATAAAACTGCAATATGAAGCTATTTCGAAACGCAATCAACTCGGCTGCGAAAGGAAAAGCGGAGTTTATGACGGTCCATGCTAAACGTTTTCGTGCATGAGAATGTGGATGAAGATGGCGTGGAATTTTATCGTAATTTCGTTGGTGAATGTTCCCAAAGGAGTTGTCCTATAGCCGAGTTACGTGATCCACGTGATTGCAAATCCTTTTTGATCGGAAATAATGGGGATTGGCTAGATAAGTCTAAATCAGGTTAAAGCGCACTTGAAATGTGGCGCTGTGTGTGCAGTGAATATTAAAACAGCTCTTTTTGGAATGGTTTGGAAAATGGAACGAGGTTTTTACTGGAATCACTGACAAAGGTTTTCGATTCACAGCTGATTTGTTATCTTTTTAAACATTTTTTTAAAACAAAACTGCTCAGAAATGCAAGTGAACGCATGAGATAAATGGTTTGACTTATAGCGTTGTTCCGTTTTCCATGTGATTCTAAAAAATAAATGTCGGGAAATATTATTCAAAATGGAAAATGAAGATTTTCATTTCAAGGACATTTCTGTTTGCATTAGCTACAAAATAGTTATCTAGGTATTTTCAACTTTGAACATCGCACTTCATTCAATGCTGTTCCATCTGTTCCATCCGTTTAAGCTTTGATAAAGACTGTCAACGTTCACAACAGACTGCACAAATTGCTTGCTACATAATGAAACATTAAAATTACCTTTATCGTATCTTTTTGATATTTACATAGTCAAAACATTCCCAAGTTTCTCATTTGCAACGTCGGTGTATGACGGGACAGTGGCAGCTTTAATAACTTGATCTGTTTACTTTTACCCTATCATGCCCGTCTATTAAAGTCAGAACAGTGGTTAAACTTTTTTCCAACTGACAGTCTATTCAAATGCCATATTTTCTACATTTCATTTGTACAAGTAAAAAACTTTGACCGTATGGATAACCATTTGCGTCACATATTGACAGCACACACAAATTTTTTGTACTAAATTATCATGGATGATGGCATTAGTTGAGGCATAAAGTTTAATATGGAACATATCAATAAAATTTGGGTCTTCGGTACTTCCAATAAAGTATTCTCCGTCCAATAAGCGTCCATGAAATAATTCATGATCTCGGCTTGTCTTCTCTCTCACCTTACATCCGGACGGCTAGCACATGCTTTCTGCTTTTCTATCTGAAAGTTTGAAAGGATTACAAGCGAGGGCTTTTACATTATTTCCGTAAAACGATTTGCGTTGCAGAGAAAATTCTTTTGCTATTTTAACTTCCATTTATTCGCTTCATTCACTTATTGTACGAGAGAAATTTATGATTGCAAGTAAATGGGATTATGTGTTGGGCGCATTAAAAATTTGTCACCATAATAAATACTTACGTTATCTGTTGGGGGCTCTTCTCTACTGAACACAAGACACATAACCTTCCCTTTAACAACAATCTTCGTGAGATTTCTTCGTATATTATATAAATGGTCCTATGGCTGCTGTTTTTCACGTGGGTGAACATTGTTTTGATGCTGTTGACACTCGTTGTTTGTTGCTTATCAAACTGCCTGCATTTAACAAAACGTGTTTTAAAATATGGACGAAGGTACCTTCGATAAGTACCTAATGAGAAATGACTTCCAATTAAATCCCACCTTCTAAATAGCAGCCATACCATAGTCTGAACAATTCAAAGCAAAATCCTAGAAGAAGAACGAGAGAAAATCATACAATATATCATTTCACTTTATTTTCTTACCTGACTTTCTTCTTAAGTCATGCTGAAAGTATAACTGGAGAAAAGTATGTGCAAGTGTCTATAATAAAGACTTTTATGGTCTTAAAACGTGAAGATTTATGGATAAAAATGAAATTTATAAATACATTTATTTTCCACTTTTCTTGGCACTTCTATCTTCCTTTATGAACTTTTCTTCTTCTTTCTTTCAACTTTACAGGTCGAAGCGATTGTTTCAACAGCTAACGTATAGTTTGGTGAGTTAATTTAAATTCAATTCTTGGGAAACAGCTCAAACACTCACAAAATTGCGCTTGATTAAATGAATTTTCATCACAATAATTTTTTTATATCTCCCTTCGACTTGCCGGGATTTTCCGGAAAATTCAATTTTACGGTTTTGATTCGATGAAATTACTAGTATATCAAAATCATACTACCTTAAGAAAATTTATCGTTGAAAACCTTGATAAGATTTTACACATGACTTGATTTTCGATCGCTGTTTCGTAAGACTCGAGCGACGAGGGTTTAGAAAAGTGTTTACGTTTGATACACTTGATACCGAATTTCCAGTTGATCGCCGGTGAAGGGTTGTTATGAAATTTGCCGTATACTTCTTGTTGTAACGTCAAGTAGAACTTTCATTAGCCGTTACTCCAGTGGAAATTCTTGGAAGATGAAAAGCAACTGCTGGTGAACAAAATTTATTATGGCTTTCATTAATTTATGTGATGTTTTTGAGCTTTCACTAAACGCCCGTTCGTAAATTCATAAATAATCGTGTAAATCAATGAATTAAAGCATCGGTGGAAAATTAAGCTTTAGTTCTAGGAAAACTTAAATGTAGAAATTTAAATGCGGGTATGCCCTATTTACTACATGTCATATGCCATGGCGGTAATTTAACAAAGGCTTTGGAAACAAAAGGTCAAACAATGAGAAAACAAATTTATCTTTTTCGTAAGTTTATGGGCTACAGTTGGGCAAGTATGAGTTGAACTGAGTTAGAAATTGTCCATGAAATAACATCTTATGAACAATTGGGTGCTTTATTTAAAATTTAAACAACTTATGTAATTATGTCCACCTGTAATCTACTGCAGCCACGTTATCAACTCGTTTCACTACAATTTTGTATTTGTTAACAAATAATTGGTTTCCTATTTCTCGATGAACGTTTGAGAAGCTCAAAAATGAGCTTGAAGCATCACACAATAGCACTGCTATTTAAAAAGTATCTCTCTTCAACAAGCTTCAACTCGATTTCATTAAACATTTCGTTTCTTCGGAAAACTAACGACAGTTTGAAATCAATTTAAGAACAAAAGGCAAAGCCCCCTTTTCAAATTCAAGACACTGGGAACGAGAGAATTACACCTTTTCTGCTCCATAAGTTTCCAGTTTAAAGTTCCGATAAACTTAAGAGATACTTTGCGAACTCTGAACAGCAACAAATTTATACACAATAAATCTTTAACGAAAAGAAAACTCATCCCATTTAGGCGAGGGACATAAAGTTTATTGGTGCTGTAGAATGTATTCGCTTCGTTTCTCTTCTAAAAGTACCAGTTTCCACCCTGGAAATTTTCATTATACACTTGGAGAATTAGCAGACCTATTAAAACTGATCGGATGAATTTATTATTTTACGGAAACGTAAGCACGTTATTTATTAAATTTCCAGTTTAAGCAAACAAAAAGTTTTTGAGGGGATGAAACCTAATGAGTGGGCTAAAAGAAGAGAATAAATTTGCAAAGTACCGTGCTACATCCGGAGCTGAGCGTCGCTTAATTGCAACATCCATTACAAAAACTTATTCACATGTCATGATTTGGAAATTCAATTATCCGACTCGATGTCGTTCGTGTATCGAACAAGTGCAGACGTTTTTATGAACTTCTGCAGTTGAGCGTCCTGATTTATAAATAAATCATCCGAATCAAACGGCACAAGTTGACGTGGTGCTGCAGAGTTTGTCAGTCGAGTTGACAGAAAACTTTCATTAAACTCGAATTTGTAACTTCTATCGATCGAACTTTAAGTTCCGCTGTAACTTTGCTGTGCGTTGTCAAAGAACCATGCAAGCATATTTTCAAATCATTGTCTGGTTCCCATTCCGTTCTTTGCTCTCTCCCACTCGGACATGAATGTTCCATTGAAATGAAAACTACTACACACTGAAAGCTTGTCCTAAATGAAAAACTTTTCACACTAGCAATCGACGAATATTGCCATGTAGTTTAAAGTGAATCTGCACTAAAAGCACTTAAGCTGAGTACTTTTTGTTCATAAATTTGCTGCAGTCACAAAGAGATACATACGCTCGCAGTGTATTGATTCGGTGTTGTCAGGATATGTGAATTACGGCTACAGTTTAGTAAATGGAATGTTGACAATAATTTTACGAGGAAATGTTGGAAGGGCCACTCTTTTAACTGACAACCGCAGTTTGAATGGACGTCACTCCGCTTTTTGTCGTACGAAGGCCTCTTCAATACGGCATAAAGAGAAGAAGAAGAAAAGTTAACATTCTAAACTGTAATTGGAAATCTGAAATAAATAGGTAAAATTACTGCGAACCGCGGCGACTTTGCTGGCAAAGCGATCAGTGCCGATCATCACAAAAAGTTCTAACTATGGAAATAATCAGCTTTCAATTCAGATGTTTATTCGATTTCGTTTGTTTACATTTTCTTAGCGTATTTTGTGACGAGGCCGTGCACCATATACCGGGGGACTGTCATTCAAATCGCAAAACCGATGAGATAGAGTGGCCCTTTTAAAATTGTCTCGTACATTTGTGAAATTTCATTTTTGATTCCTAATTTTTTTTAAAGAATTTTCATCGGGTTTAGGACACAAACTTTGGTCCCTGTTCAAACAATCGTCGCAGCAGCACAACGAAATAACTGTGTTGAAAGCTGTAAAATAAAAGTTAAGCTTTTCCTGAAAACGTATACCACAAAAGTACACTGCAGCCCATGATTTTCTCTCTCGTCCCACTGAATCTCAATGTTCTCAAGTTTTCGGATTGCTTTTTTTAATATTTTTAAAACGCGCACATCGCTGCCAACCCAAAAACTTTGCCACTCACTTGATGAAAACTCGGATCAGGGAAATCGATTGATGAGATGAGTGTTCTTTTTCTGTTTTGAGTGTAATAATCTTTACATGTCGAGTCGTTAGTCATTTTATTTCCGTAGCGATGACAATGGAAAAGTTTGTTTGGGAAGTTTTCTCAGAAAAAGGATCATCGAATGATTTACGTTCGCACTTTATCCACTTTAAATCGTCGCCATTAGCGTTCCTTCTTCCTAATTCTGTTCATTAAAGCAGCTTAATCTAATTTTTGACCCGCTCGTTATAAGCCACGCATAAGAAAGCATTACTTACGGAGAATAAACAATTTCCACAATCTTACACCCGCCCCGCAACGCTGCGCAGTTGGGATTATTTCATTTCCAAACTTTTTTTTACATTTTTCCATCAAATGAATCATTTTGAACCATCAATTTCCCTGCTTGAAACTTCATTTAATTCAGTTGAACATAAATTTTATTCGCTGAGTTTTGTTTTTACATTGTTTTATCTTTCCATGCCTTTAAGATAAAGCAAAATAACACGCGAAGGAGTTTGCTTGAGTTTCGTGTGACTTGAAGTGTAAGTTAATCTAACATGTTTGTTTGTTCTCTTGACATTTATTTTTATATTTCAACATACACGTAAGAGTAAAAATCCATATCTGTCGAGGTAAGCGCTGCCTTTGCCACACACATTCTTTGGTAAAGCAAATGTTTTAGCTAAACAACATGCGAAAGAAAGAAAAACTCAATTTCACTTTGTGATTTGGAGACAATGTGTCGCTTCACGAGACTGGTGTTCGTTTTAAGCGTTAAGTTTATTTCTCTCCCAGTTATAGCAACTGTCACATTATAAAGCTTTTTGCCTTTTTCGTTCATCTACAATTTCAGATGAATTGGAATGTGATGGAATGCATGACTCTGGTGGGAATGTTTATTGTGTGTGTCACGCTTGTGTGGAAAATAACATTTGCTACAAATAACAATTCTTTCGGTTAAATGGCCTGTCACACATGACAAACAACTCCCCTGACAATTAAAACCGAAACAATTCAGAACTGAAGCTTGTTTAACTTAATTAAGAATTGTTTTGATTTTCGCAAATCCATCGTTGCGAAAGACGCTGAGAAGGAAATCTTATCTGGAAGCAAAGCATAAAACTACCGAAAAAGATAAAAATTTACGACATCATGCGTGAATAGTTTCGATTAGTTTATTGGAAAAAATAATTCCAGCAAATACATAATAAGATTTTCTAAATGAAAAAGTTTATTAATGTGTTGTTGATCCATAAGCTTAGATATCGTATTGTAACAACTCTCGCCGGGTAAATATAAAGTTACAAAGCAAATTTGGATGAAAATCTCAAGGAAAACAAAGCTCAAAATCAATAACAATGTCACTGCCTTTGATGGACATATAAAAATATAAAACAAGTAAAGATGAATTGTGTACATCGTGCAATGGGCGTTTCAATTTCTGGTTCAACAGAGTTGTTTTTGTTTTTATAACAATATTTGCTTTAGGTCACAAGATTGTAAGGAAAACAATCAAAAAATTCCCCTAAAATCAGAGAGAAGGGGGATAAATCAAGCGAAAGACAATCAAGAACGTCCAAAGTAGCGTTATTGTTCAATAAATAAATTTCCTATGACATTTCCACCAAATCAACCAATACAAACTACATTTTACAAATTACATTTTTCTATATCCCGACCCCCGGAATTTGTTGCCGTGACGTTTGGAACGAAAACATCCTAAAAGTGTTTAATAAAAATTACGCATTAATGTTCATTGATTATGACAGCCCGGGTGGGGTTAGCGTCTGCGATAATACACTTTAATGCCGAATTACAACTCCCTACAACCAATTAAACGTCAAACGGATTTGCAGTCATTTTTACACCTGGTCAAGCGGCAAATTTCGTTATCAACATCATGAAAATGGGCGTGCAAGCTGCGTGGTTTGATTCAATTTGCGATCTCAATTCCAGGGTAAATTGAAATTTAAAAAGCGGAAATTATCAATTCACATCTCATCAAAGGCAAAAGTGCCTGGAGTGCTTAAAAATAGAGTAACCGAATTGCCATCATAAGTAAGAAGATATGGCCAATTTGAAGCGCTGGCAGTGATTTTTGCCCTTGTGTTAAATCCCTTTTTATTATAACGCCTTTTGCCTTCCCTTTTTTCAATAACATCAACAACATGCGAATGTATATATATTCATCCCTAGATTGGGGGTAAAGCTCTAAGAAAAACAAGAAAGAGATACGCAATTTCAGAAGCAGGGCCATAATACTCGTGAACATCATAAGTTGATGATGGAAGAAGAAGTAAAAACCCCTAGATTTCATACTTCTCTCCAGCAAAAAACCCATGAAAATATATAAAGGAGATAATAAAATTTAAGTGCTATACAGCGTTTATATTTTTTTTCTGTCTTAGGAAGCCGATTTTTTTGTCCTTGCGTTAAGCATTGAAATAAAGGAGTCATTTCGGCCCTTAACTTCGACGAGTGCCACCAATAAATTTATTGAAAGTTTAGATTTGCGTCAAGAACATAAATTTTTTATGTTAATTGGAAAGGACTGTAGTGTTACTTTGAAGGTTGGTGGAAGTGAAATTGACGGACAAAGCAGTTAGGCTTTGGGTATTTCCTGGAAAAATAAAGAAAGTCGGGTTAGTAATAAGTTTTCAAGATGATGTTTCTGCCAACTGGAAAATTCAAAACTGATGACAAACGTTTCTAACATTAAAATGAAAAATAAAAACAATAGTTTTATTCAGTTGTTTTAAAAAAATGTAAACTTCGCCGGAGTTCAACAGTGAGTAAGAAAAACCGAGAGAAAAAACTCGAAAAAAACAATGAGTCATAAAAACTCAAGATTTCTTTGTTTTTTGTTTACACTCCAAAGAACTCGGGTTGGATTTAAGAAATTCCCGTGAAATCATGCCCACGAAACTGGAACACCTAGCAACAGTCTTCCGTTATTGAAAAATCTGCCAAGTTAAGAAATCCTGTTCCTGTTACTTTTCGTAATTAAAAGTAATGCCAAGAAATTAATTCCTGATCCTACATTTTCATCTGTTTTCTCGTACATATATGTGTGCCAAGGAACGTCAAGCTGCTTTAATGTAGCCTCAGTATGTGCTAAATGAGAAAAAAAGGCGAACTAGACTATTAAATTGTTGATGACGCTAGCAATAAAATTTGATAAGGATTTCCCCGAAATGAAAGATACTTGAACATTTTCTGAGATTAGATTGCCCGACATGAACATTAAATTAAGCAGATGTCATTTGGGGTTACAAGATGGGTTAATGATAGCAAAGCATTGTGTGCAGATAACATTCCTTTTGTTTCACAAAAAACTAGACCTTCAAAAACACAAACGAATGTTGGGGCTCCTTCAAGATACATTACATCTTCCAAGAAAAGTAAGCATTCAATCTAAGCTCATATAAAGCATAAAGCTGAAGAAGGAAGAAAGTGGCTGAAGGGTGGACTTTGGGTTGGTAATTAGTGAAGGGTTTGAAATGGATTACATGTGTGGTAATGTTTTGCAGTGATTTGAAACATAAATAACTTTAAACTTTAGCATGAAAACATAATTTTGTCTCCACAAAGCAAACTGCAACCATAAATTGCTAGGAAAGATCCAGAAAAACTTTATCTCTATCTTTGAAAGAACGTAAAGTATCATAAATCTTTTGGTATATCTTCCTTCTCTCAACCCAAAGAGTTTTTGCACACAGAAAAATTAAATTTTATTTTTTTCTCTCCGCAAAAAGAAATAACTGTCCTCACAAGACTGCAAAACGATATATCCTCATAAAAATAAAATCTTACAAAATGTCATAATACATTTGGCTTGTTTTTCCCCCAAGCTTTACCGTTTAAATAAGAAAAGTTCTCGCAACGGCGAATGGAAATTGTATTTAAATTCAAATAAAGCGAGAAGGTGAAGTTCTAGGTTTATTTTATGTCTGCGGGTGGACACTTTTCCCCTCTCTCCGGTCTCACTTTCAACATAAGATGTTTTTGCCGGCGTTTTGCTCAATTTAATAAAAATTCTCTCTCTTTGCGAGCCACCTTTTTATGGTATTTTGAATCGTTACTCATTTGACAGTTTAATGTTTTAATCTTGATGTTCCAAATTAGATCGAAAATTCAAAATATTTGAAATTGAAAATACCAAAAGTATGCTTTTCAGTAAAAAACGTTGCATTTAAGGTTAAACAGTCATTCGATCATCTTTCTTTTAAATTTGCTGCAATTCACCATGACGAGTACGGTGAACAAATTGTGTAGTAAACAAGGTCGCACAGCCGCAACCTTAGTAAAATCTGCTTGGTAAAAACGAAAATCATTGACTCGTGATAAGAGAACTTGACGACCCAAGATTGCATTTGTCACTGCTATTTTTAGTAGCAACAGATTGCGCAATCACAAGACGAGCGTTAAGTGCTTGCATAAGCAAACTAAAACCGCAATGACTTTTAGTCTGCAACGAAGTTATCTCTGATCGAACGCTTTCTGCAGCCCCATTGTCTCCTGCTTTCAGTCATTACCCGAAGACCCTCGGGGATATAAACCAATAAAAGTTTCAAAGCTCTCGATGGGTTGCCGAGAATAGTTTTTCGAATTAACACTTGATTATAATTAAGTAATTTAGCGGCAGCTGAAAGCTGTTCGCTCGATCCACTCTCAATGACTTACACATTGTACATAGCACTTGAGAAGCGGCATTAGGTGCAATTAAACGTCATAAAGCCATGCTACAGCAACCACAGCAAATTCTTTTCTTTTATGGCCTCTCTCGCTTCTCATCCTTTGGCTTCTATTTCATTTTTATCTTCATTGGAACTTCATTGCCATGTAGTCGCATCAGATAAACGAGAATACTTTTTAACAGGACATTATAAGTAATGTTCGTTAACTGTTGAATGTACTTCGTCGATGACCATGTCGGACAATAATTCAGAGACGTGAAAAATTACGTCGTTAAGCCTTAAATCATCAATCGACTTCGTAATGGGGCTGATAAGGCTTCAAACATGTTCGATAAAAACTCCTTCCGTTCTTTAATGAAGCAATGAGTATGTACCGAAGCTTTGTTCAGAGTCTACAATGAAAATTAGCGGAATTAAAGTAGGATGTGTTTCAGGTTTGGATTAAAAATTTCTTCGAGATGATGAAACATAACAGCGCAGACGACAAGAAAAAGTTGAGAGGCATTGCGCACATGATTCATTCGGGCTATTTTGTTGTTGAAATGTCTTTGTTTTGAGTTTTGCATCATTGAAGTGTTGATTTTATTCTATTAAGTGTTTTATATTCTATATTGACCTCGTCTCGGTTGTTTTTCGATGCTATTTTATCATGAAAAATAGTTTTAAAAGCTTTACTTGGATACATTTTGCTTCGACTGGCCTTCAAATCAATTCCATAGCGTTTCTGACAAGAACGGTTTAATCAACTCGGAATTCATCTCACAAAAAGCCCTAAACACGACGTAATGTGTGATTAGCCATAAAGAAATTACATTTCACTCTCGCACACACGCCACTTCAGGTTTTGCAGCACTTCATGCGTTCCACAACTTTCCCCATAAGGATGATTATAAAGTTCAAGCTTTTGAAGAACACGGCTTTTTCCTTCTTTTGTGCTATTAGTATAATACGCTCGTAGTGCTTTATTGCAAAATCCCCTTACTGTCAAATAAGGAAAGTGTGTTATCCCAGGAATTTTATTCAATTTCACACATTAAACAACAAGTTTTATTTTCGTTGATGGCATTTGAGTCCTTACGAAACATATGCCAGAACGGCACACACAAAAGGCAAAGGCAGGCGAAGAGATTTTTCTTCATTTTCATTATTTTATATTTGTTTTATTGCAGCTTTTTAAGTTCCCTTTTAACGTGTGCTTTGGGTGTATTTGCCGTCTTTTCTTGAAAAGAACAATGGCTTTCACGGAAAGAGACGTTCCAAGAAATGAAGGAAAAAGATTATTCTTATTGTTATTAGTTGGAGAGAAAGGAACCGTTCACTTAATACGTAAAGCTTCTTTGCTCGCAAAACAATGCACTGAGTTGAAAAAGATCTTCTTTGTTTTTCGAAGCAGTGTTTTGGTGACTTTGAATCCCCGTTTGTAGGTTACTGGTGGCGTCTCGTGACATTCGTGACAAACTCCACCCGAAATGAATCAAAAAGATGTTGTAGTTAAGTATGGTTGAATAAGTTTAGTGAAAAAAGTGGCTGCAGTGAAACCTTTGGGACTGCAAAAGAATCGGCATTTCACGTTGTAATGTTGATGCATAAAAATTCCATTTAAGAAATATTTCAAAAATTATACAACCAATTTATCCTCCCAAATTCAATACTGTAGCCATAAACTGCATGAACACACCATTTCCATGAGCAGAAACTGTCGTCTACAGGGAAAACACTGCTGTTCCGTAATGATAAGTGAAGCGTTCGTTCAAAAGACAAAGAGAAACCTGTAATGACTATAAAGAACCCTTAACAATTCAATGAAATGCACAGCGAAAATAATTTGGATTGAATTTCAAGAATGTTTAGCTTCAAAATGAAATTTCTTAGCTGTTGTCGCTTTCTTGATTGTTGTAGATGTAAAAAGTGTGCTGAGGAGAAAGAGTTTATCTCGAGCGAGCTTTGTTGTTTACCGAAAACGAGAAAATCATTTTTAACGAGCGGATATGACAACAAAGAAAACAAATCAAGGAATTGAATCGAGAGCGCGTGATTTTGTTAGGCAAACATCATTTTTGCGTAGCTTGATTGGTTGCCTTAAGCGATGAAATTGCTTTTTATTATCTGCATACCGAGAACACTTTTTTGCTGCTTACATCCTTTGTACTTTAAGCGGGAAGAAGTAATAAATTACATTTTTCGACAGTTTAAAGCAACACAAATCACCATGACAGGGCGCGCAGCAGCATCGATATTCAGGATGTTGCTATTGGCTGCTAATGAACGAAGGGTGACTCTGTAAGAAGCGCATTTTGTTCCGCTTAAGTGAGGTTAATTAATTTAATTACGGAAAAGGGTGATTCAATTATTGGGCCCGAAAAAACAAGAAGAGAAAGAAACATAAAAAAGAGCAATATCTTTGTTGATGAGGGTTACATTTATGAAGATATAGCAAAGAAACAAACAGAAACAGGAAAAATGACCCTTGGCTTAATTAGCTTTTAAGTTCAAGTGCTTTTGGGATATTTTCTAGGCAAGAGGCTTTTCTCTCTTCATGCTTTGCCTTGCATTGATTAAAAAATAGAACAATGCTCTGATGCCCAAAATCATATTTACGATTCTCCAATTATTGATAATCCAATACCGCCTTGCTTCGAAGAAAATCTCTCGTGAAGCCCATAAATTAAGGATTGAATCTCTTTTGCTATGAAGTTTTCATGAACATTCAATAAGGAACGAAGGGAAGATAATGTCACTTCGATGTTTGGAAGCTTTCGAATCTTTGTTGTTGACCATGCTTTAAATAGTGGGCACTTGTCGTCATTTAGATTTGTATCTGTTAAAACATAAATGAATAGTCATTTATTCTTAATCTAGATTATATAGAAGTTTATCATAAGGAAAATACCTACAATTTTAACTTCAAGTAGTGGCGACACCTGTTTACATTCCATTTCAAGCTGCTTTCCTTCCACAGAAAATAAAACTTACTAGGTGAATAAGTGGCATCACATACAGACAAGCACATGTATGAGTAGTGGCGACATCTGTCAACAAACCAATTGCCACAGATATTTCGATTGAACATTTTCTAAACAAACAATAACGTCATCTGCATATCTTGTTGTATAAAAGTTGTCAACTAAACGTTAACTAATATTTACCTACATCTCTCTTAGTTGCACAAAAAGCACCCGTGAAGTAAAGTTCCTAAGGAAAACTAAAGCATCCCCTATTGTTGGTTACCTGTAGCGCCCTCTACAGCAAGCGCCATGCTTCTGTCCTTTTTATTTTCCTATCATCTAAAATAATTATTGTACTTCACACGCAATTTCTTCCTAAAAAGTCTTCAAATCGTTTTCAACCTCCCCACTCCACCGAACACTCTCATTTCCTTTATTTCATCGCACAATGACTGTATAGCCCCATTATTCCCAAGTGTTATCTCTTTTTATCGATCGTTTGCCTTGTTCTTCCCGATGATTTTCTTTCTTTCTCACGACGTAGGAAGTCTCAGCTAGCTGTGCTGTGGTTTAAAATCATTTATGTACTCCAGTGTTACTGTAAATTATGAACATCATAAACACCTGTAACTGCATGCTGTGTTTCCAATTTCTCCCTTGTCAGTTTTCGTTCAAGCTAGCTGGATCCGAAATCGTTCAGAAAACAGCCAAGTTTCAAACAGCAGAATAAAAAATTAACGACTCGAATTAACATACATTTAGGAGAAGAAATTGTGCATCTAAATCATGCCATACCGGACACGAATGAAATATTCTATTTGTAGTTCCGACTGGAAAACGAAGCGAAAATTTATTCAAAATCAATTTGTTTTTATTCAAACAGCAATTTGTTTCTCGAGCTCCGCCCACCCCAGTTCTTATTAAATCTCCAAAGGAAAATCAACATCTATTGAACCCTTTATAAACATAAGCAGGCTGTGTGTGGGTAAACAAGTGATAGAAAAGAGACAGGTACACAAGATATGAAGGTGAAATATTTCCCCAGTGGGCGCCTTCACTATGAGTGATGAATTTGTTGCTGGGTACCTGAATGCGTGAACATGGGCCATGAATGGAGCTTTAGTTGCTAAGTCACAGTTTCCTGTCATTCCACTCTCTTTGGGACGTCACGTCACACAAAACGGACACTTTCGTCATGGCCGAAGATCGGCCACCCCAAGACGCAGCTTAGGAAATGTTATCTTGGGATTTGGTTGCGAATAAATTTCAATGTTCACGAAAGTGCAATCTGAGGTCGTGCAGAATCAATTAAACCTTCGGTTTCGACTTTAAATGAAATGGAGATTTTTTCCTAATTGCGAAAATAATTTCCTGAACCGAAGAAGCCATGGATCTAGATTTAAAACTCAAATTTAATGAATAGCGGGTAACATCGGGTATCACACAGCAAGTGGCGCACTGGAGAATGGAAGAAAAAAGTTGTTTAAAACAGTAAGGGAATGGAAAATGAAGAAAACATTTAAATTAAGCTTAAATTCAAGATTAAACGGAGTCACCTGCTGAATGCCAATGAGCTGTTTCCATACAGAAGATAAAGAGAAAGACATTTTAATTCTAAACTTTGTACCCCATTTGACGATATCAGATGCAAAGTTTGTTGTAAAAATGAAATTAGAAAACGGTTTAGCGTCAATACGCAGTACATTTATATTCGGATGTGCCTAAACAAACCCAAATTTAATTCACATTTAATGAGAACGTCTCTTGATATTGACTCAATGCATTATTCAGGTCGAAATCCGGGATTTCATGAGCCATAAGAAAAATATGATCTGTTCAGTTATTAATGAAGATTTCGTCTTAATAAATTTCATCATCGCTTTGAGGTGGTTGCGCGTCTCGCGCGTTTCTGTCGTGAGACACACATGAAAGTTTAACGAACCTGGTTACATCAGCCAGTCACTAAGGTTATCAGTGATGCTTCGTTCTATGTAATCTCGCGTTTGAATTTCGGAAAACAAACACAAATGGTTCAATGCACTCTTTTTCTATTTCGCAGACCTTTAATCACAGCCTTGAAGTTTCAAGGTTTTCGTATCAGAAGTTGCAAATTTTTTTTTGCGGTTCACACTCACATGCGATAACAGCATCGCAAGAGTCGTGATGATGGCATTTTCACAAGCAAGAAAGCTTATCAGCAGGGGGGAAGTAAGCGGATTCATGTGGGGAAGAACTTTTTGATGAAAAGTGCAATTAAAAAACGTTTCCATGGTAAGGCTGTGCGGAAAATCTTGTAGCTTACTAAAGTTTTCAGCGCTCACAACGTCGACAGCAGTAGCAATGCCTTCGAGAATAATCTAAAGAGGAAGGTTATCGCTAGCAATTAAATACTCCTAAAATATTCGTTCACTCCACCGTTCCAGACGTGTTCGATGGAGATTATGAAACTGCCATTGTATTCCACTTTAAACCGCACGTAATGATGATGTCTTGTCTCCACTCTTGTTAGACTCTCGGCTGAGAAGAATTAAGAAGTTACTTTTTTGGAATTAATCATTTTGTCATTGTGAATATGCTTAGGTCATTGAAAGCTGTCCCTTCTCCGGGTCGGTTTTCCGAGAAAAGGGAAAGACATCGCCACATCTCTGACGACGACACTTGCTTGTCATGCCATGAGACGGAATACATTTTGCTTGAGTGTGCTTTAAACTTTGTCGAGAATTTTCAAAATTTCTTTTGCCATTAATTTTTATTTTATTTGACGCGGAGTAAACAAAACCGATACAGCATATTGGAAACAAGACTTGGTGGCACGCTTAGTCTTAGATCATCACATTATCTGGTTGACAGCGTGTCTCCGAAAATTGTGTGTGGGAATGCGCAGACATCGAAGTCAAGTGAAAAATACAAAAAATAGCGTGACATTGGTATGACAACCGTAAAATGCCTATTCTATAAAGATTTAACCGTCACCAGCGCAGACTATTTGTCATCCCATTCGGAGAGTATAGTGGCATTAATTTCCTTTGAGAATGTCACTTTAAGTTTCCTTAATATGACACAATAATCTTTGTATTATCGCAGAAATGATTCATTGTATCTCTCCGCATTGTTACTTCCGAATACGTATCGAATATAATTCCGTATTC
>JPYR01000122.1:122446-152375 GCA_000775305.1 Belgica antarctica | reverse complement strand
CTGGAAGTCTTCTAAAAATCCCTTAAATGGCTGGTGCCGTGGAAAATAATCCTAGAGTGTTGAGACATGAAAAGGTGGGTGAGATTGCAAAAAATTAAGAGCTCAATAATGTTCGGCATCTGCATAGCGAGTGCGTTGCCTTCCATGAGATTTGTACTTGTCCTAAAACATCAAAATGCATTTAAACGGAGATTAATATGGAAATTCATGATGAGGCTAACCGTTGGCCGAAGTGGGTACAATGGATCTTCAAGGTCTACGTGCCTGAGCCTCTTTGGCTCGCCTAATGATGACAATCTAAAAAACCGTTGACCGTTCTAACTTTCCGAGAGAATTTATTTCGTGTTCGCTATGACCAGAATCATAATAGCTTTGTCGTAGCAATTAAAACGCTTGAAAAAAATGTAAAATCGCATTTCAGACTATTTGAGTCAGAAAACAGTTTATAATGCATTTATGTACGGTTGGCACGAGAATTATTGCATAATTTTTTTCTTATTGAACAAAATGGAATAATTATTGTAGTCAACACTGTATTTCGAAATGCAAATTTAAGGGACACCAGAATAAGGCAGAAATTATATAGTTTTAAGTCGTAATTTAACTAATTATCGCCGTTGAAACATTTTCTCGTAACTTTTGTGTTCATTATCGGCGGAATAAATCGTCAACTGACAAGAGTTTGTCATTAAATTGAGTACTTAAAATACAATAAAATTTGTTTATCGCTCTTTGAAACTTAAAAACTAGCATTTGTAACACTTTGCGCAAGTTTCAGGAAGGCACTGGAGTGTGTGATGGAGTCGGTCGGCTCTTATCTTGAAAATAAATCGATCGAACGTGAGCTTGAAGCGAGCATTTGAAGTCCTTGCCGTGGCTGAATCACTTCACTTTCGAATGCTTATCACTTCAAAGCATGTCTTAACTGGCTCGAAGTCACTGCTTCTTCACTTTTTGGACGATCCCAGTCAGCGGCAGTCTAAAATAAACACAAAATTGCACCAACAAATTGTTCTTGAAAAAAAGAAATAATTTTCTGATCCTTACCTGACTCGGACAGTTCTTTTCAGCTCGTCATCGTGCCTCTCACAGTTGATTTCCTCTGCTACCTACAGCGTGCGTTGATTCCAACTGCTTTCAGCGGGCCCCGACGGATCTTTCGACTTCAGCTGCATTTTTCAGTTGATGTGGTTGTGAATTTGCCCTTTCGCTGAGAGGTCGTCAAAGAGTGATGTGACGCATTTTTTGGTGATTTTCACAATTTTATGTTTTTCCCTATGACCGAGACCAGGAGATCACAGAACTGCGTAAATTAATAAATAGTTTCGCCTTCATACGTTTTAAGTGGGTGGCGTCTCATGATAATTACTTGTGACTCATGAAAAAATCCGCTCTCAACTTTGACGTTTAATTACACTACCTTCTGAGAAAGTGTAAATCTGGGGAAAATTTAATTTTTTTCGACATGTTTTTTGAACATTCTAAGCTTTATTTTGCACAAATAGCTTTTTCTGTTCAGTCAGGAGAAGGGAAAACACAGAGTAAGTCGACAAACCTGGCCACTCACCATAATTCACTCTAGCTAATATAAAAAAATATTTTGTCACTTTGGTGTCTAAGAACTTAATTTTCAGAATTAAATTAAGAAAAAATAGAAAATCGTAACTTTTACTTCAAGATATCTGCTTATGAAAGAAGTTTTGCACACTTTTTAATCAAACTGAAGTATTTGACGTTTTAAATTGTAAACTTTCACGAAGCATACATTCATAATTCTCTTTCAAATTCGTAATTTTCTTTCCTTTAAACTTTTCAAAATTAAAGCCACATAAAATGACAAAATTTCCAGCGGCGCCTTAATTTTTTATAGGACAGCTTATAAGTAAATCATGTCATCAACGTAGCAGAAAACTCAGCATAAATTTTTCCGTCGAAACTTGACAACTGTCCCTCCCCACCCAAATGTTGCATTCTGTCTTTTATTCTCTAACAAAAACCCTCGAAATTGTGGACCGTTTAAATTGCACCCTTTCCCCTTGACTTTCTTTCCACAGTGTGACTCGACCAATTTATCCTAATAAATCCTTTAATAATCTAACAAAGAAACTTTATTTACCAGAAAAGGAGGCAAGTCGAAGCCCGAAAGAAAGAATGACATTCTGGATTCCCCTTCTCCGTGATTTATTTTGAAGCTTAAGAAATTTTTGCCAAAAAATTAGCACTCGCTTCATTAATTTTATGTCTCAACGCTACATTGAAAAATAAAACAAGACCGAAGTATTCTTTACTGTCGTGTTAGGTAAGCATCATAATCTCAGGAAGTGTCTCGTGATTTTTCTTAGCTATTGATTTATTACCTTTTCTGAAAGCACACGAGTCAGTTTAATGTTTTTGATACTGGAAGCTTAATGAACCGAGAGCTGAATTTGAAAAATGATACACTTAATACAAATTTATTTATCTCCAGATTTAAGCCTCCCTCGAGAAAGGATCGAAGAAATTGTCTTCTCAGCCTACCTTCCGGCCTGTTTGCCTGACTCAAGATGATTGTTAGTATTGCTTAAAGCGCCCTTTATAGTTTTTCCATAATTTTTTCGCTTTCCTTCTTTCCGTAAACCCATGAATTATAGTCTGGTGAACCTTCCTTCGATTCTCATTAGAATTCATAACACAGAATACTCGCTGCCATATATTTATGCCACGTTGTACATATTAAAATCTAAAAAATTACTTTTAAAAAAATCGGACTTACAATTGGTCAAGGAATGGTGACTGAAGGAATTTTGGTCGTACGATGGTTTAAACTGGGTTATACTAGCTTTGTTGTGCCAATAACACTTTAAAAAATCTTGTGAAATAGTTTTAGTGTCGGTCGTTTCACATGCAAATGAAACATTACACAGCCATCAAGTGTTCTTGTGAAAGATAGAAAATGTCGAATCTTCCAATTTTAAATTTAATCATCAGCTTGTTTCCCTCGAGCCTTCCTGACTTTCGCATTCCAACCTTCCCTTCTTCACATCCTGTTCGCAGCTATTTTTTTCGGGTTGCACCCACATCCAATTGTGATTCAGCCTAGGTGCTGTTCGCTTTGATATTAGAAGTCATTGTTATCTGATCTAAAGCAATTAACCGGATAGAAAAGTGCAATACACAACTATTATATGATAAATATACGAAAAAAGAAATTATATGATGTGGGAAAATCATAACCCTTCGAGGCATTTCCACTCTTTTTATTACGTTTTATTGCATGTAAAACTTTCATAACACTTCGCAGAAAGCGCCAGAGAAGTGGTAGAATGTACATGAAAGGAAAACATATGAGATTCGATGTTCATGCCGAACGGGTGGGAGTGACTGAGGACGAGAGACGGAAAATGTTGGAAATTGTGCCAGCGCTATTAGGAGACGTAACACAGTAAAATTGAGAAATTATGCAAATTAAACTTGGACTACGATGGTGGCGTAGCAAGCCGACGAGTAAATTTATTAAGCATTCGTATAAGACTTTATGCTAATTACAAATCTCATAAGGTGATAACAAATTTTTATGAAGTTTCATTAAAATCTCCCTTATGTTCTGGCCAATTAAGATACGAAGCAGTTTCAGACGTTTCTTTTTGTTTTATGCTGTTTTATGGGTCAGCGTAGCAGCGGCTTTGGTAGATGTTTTATAGCTTTCGGTATTTTTGCTTGAGAATAATCAGAAAATAAATTGCGATCTTGATTAGACCGGCCATTCTGCAAAGGAAACTTTGTAACCACTCGTTTCATGAAAAGTTACTTTGAATCATTTTTGTTCCGTTGTTCTAATTACTTAGAATGTATTCTTAGAAAAATTATAATTAAAGAATGTTTGCTTAACGCAATGACTGATTGATTTATTTTTTTTGGCATTTTATGACGCCCCGCGATTTTGCAATCATTAATGGGACTATGCTTTAAGTTTAAAGCAATGAGTTTGATATTTTATGACTCGTGATGGTTGTTCATTGCACTGGAAACTTAATCAACATTCATATAACAGTTTACATGAAGTTTTTCATTTCCAATCTAAAGTTTAATAAAAAAATTAATTTATCCTTAAAAGGTATAAATTTAAATATTCAAGTGCTGATTTTCAGGAAACATTTGTCATGACTCTTGATTAATGTTTGGTAACAAAAATAGCAAGTTTTATAACAGTTTTGATTGCTTGAAAATGAAAAAATTACTAATCATAAGCGATTGCAAAAACTATTTCAATTTTGAGTTTAAATTGTTTTCAGCAATTTAAGCTGGTTGTGCATATCGTAAAATCGAAAGAATAACTGAACAATGTATGTCTTAAGATGTTTTTAGGTTCATCAAGGATCAAACGGAAAATGGAACACACCGAAAGTCAGATGTACACAAAATATGCAAAAACTGAAGAAAATCGTAAATTGTGAAATTTGATCAAGAAAACACAAAACTTCCTTACGTCAACACAAACTTCCACCACAAGCAAATTATTTATGGCAGATATATATTGCACAATTAAAAAACTTTCATTAAAATATCCCGAGAAATTTCCACCCGAAAAATCTTTTAACAATTTTAATTTAAAAGTCATAAATCAAAACTAATCTCCATTAATGGTTTTTTACTTGGTTTCACTGTCTTTGCATCGAGAAATTTTTCTTCCCTCAAGTTGTCAACGTTTTATGCGATAAATCATTACATTTTTCGCCTGAGCGCATAGATTTTTCTGTAATTAACTGGAGTGTCATAAAACGGCAGAATTTATAGTACCAAGGACACTTGAAGTTTTATTTCATTAATCATAAAACCATAATTGATTTAAAGCACGTTCAGAATGTTTCCAAGCGCTGCTGTCATGTTCTGCTCGATAATATTTTCATAGTTTCATGTCAAGATACACAAAACAACCAGAAAATAGGTCATGAAAGCCCTTATAAGCGTTTAAAGGCATAGTGAAGTAAAAAGAAGCTTTATCTTTCACTTCTGTGAAGGACTTGGTTACCTTAATCCGTCCCTTTCACGATCGACTAGAAGCAAATGGAAGGAAATACGACTGCGAATAAAAGTTGTGCGTTCTAACGTTTGAATCCTTAGGTATATGCCGGTTCTTAAGTCGATAATTTCCGAATAAAACGAACGAGTAAGTTTTACTACACTTCTTCGGACACAATGAAGGGTGATAACAATGTTTGGGAAGGGGCTTTTGTTTTCGTCCGTTCCCTCGTCTGCCTGTGATTGTTCGCATGTTGTGTGCAGAGCTTCCGATTCTCCTGAATTTTACGGCGTTCACCTTTGTGCACCCAACCAGCATGGCTTATATAAAATTAAAGCGATTTTATTTGCTCAATAACTTGAGTGTGAAATTAAGTTGTTGCTTATCAAATCGGCACGTGATTCTCGATTTATGTGATTCAAGTTTCCTTTTTCGGGTTAAAAGGGGTGCCTTAAACTTCTCTTTGCTGACTTCCACAACCTTTTTCATCGAGAAACTTTTCTTCGGAAGGTGTTTAAAGTGTTCCCTGCCAAATCTAAGATAAAAAGGGCAGAGAAATGTGAAAACTTAATGATTAAGCACACCCAACCACGCAGAAGACAACAGCCAGCCCTGCAGGCTAATCAAATGTTTAAGTCACGTACCTCGACCTTGGGCGCCATCTCTTGACTTAAGAAATCATTTTGCGGCTGACCCACTTTTGACGTTAATTTTTGACCGACTTTCAGTTTTCTTTTACTCAGTTTAAGTCTTTACTCCGGACGAAAGAGGTTTATCGCTCGGGCGCTTCAGTGTCGAACTTTTCACATTATCTATTGATTAAACAAACTAATCCCAGCTTGGCTGTGCAGAAGTCATAAAGTTCTTAAGATTAGCAAACAAAGCAGAATAAAAAAAAGAAGAATCGTTAGTGAGATCAAGCATGGAATGAGATTTGCATAATTCGAGTGAAGCTCAGTGCTTTTTTCTTTCGGTAAATAAGAAAGTGATAATGTGAAGCACTGCCCACTCAAGACAGTTCTGTGTGATTTAATGTGTGTTAACAAAGCCAGTGGAGAAAGTAGCAGAAGTCGTCATTTCGTTTGATAGCGAAAATTAGAGTTTGCACAGTTGACTGGAGAAGATTTCGTAACAAATCGTTTGTGATTCTCTACGGCGGCAGCGGGGGGGATGCTATCAAAAATGTTTGATGTGAGTCGAGTGGTCATAATTGAACGGTAGAAGTGAATAATTACAGTCGAGCTAACAGCTGATTGCGATGGAAAAGAAATTGGAGTAATTTTGAAGCAGAAAAAAGTTTTTCTTCTCTTCCATCCACACGAGACAGTGCTAAAATGTATTTACTCGTTGCAAAAGAAATGTGAAATGGAAAAAGAAAGAACGAACAAGGTGGAAGTGAAAGATGTGAAAGACTCGGCTTTAAGCACAATACACATTCAAACCTGTTTCAACTCTTCTCTCTTCACGTCTTCATTTCGTTTAAGTGAAATTTCGTTTTTATTTTTTATTATTTTTTCACCAAACAATATTTCTTTCTGTTTCAATTTGGTTGATTCAGTTGCGCTCAAGTTTGGTGGCAATTTATTATTTATTGGGTTACTCGAATAAATGAAACGATAACTTTTTGGCGCGTCTTCAGTTGGGGCCTTTCCAAACGTTGTGTCATTTAATGAGTTATGATGACATTTCTGCTACAAAACTTTTCGGAACTGAAACGCTGTTGACCAAGTGTCAGCCAAGTTTCTTGGAAACATTTTTATCACTTTCATCAACAACTCTTACTTTTCGGTCACGATTTAGCCCAAACAACGATTTTTACCCATAAATTTAGAGCGATTGATGCTTTCCTTGCTGTGTAGTCGTAAAAACCACATGTACCATGCTTTATGCGCGTTGTTTATATTCAGTAGTGCAGTGTACTGATCGATACTGGTTTTGAAGGCGCTTGTGCTCTTGGTACTGACACAAGACACCACGTGACAAGTTGCAGTAACGTTTTGATTAAAAACGCAATTTTAGGCTAGATTCTAACTAAAATGTTACAGTTTTTTGACAGTTAGTTTTGACTGAAGGTTCTTACTTTAAGTGACGTCAACATCGATCAATAAAATTCATTATCTCAAATGTGTTAATTAGGATGACATTTTCTGGAAAGCTTGCTATGACAATGAAACGTCTAAAGTCAATACCCAAACTTTGATTTAAAGCAATGTGACTTAATATCCACACAACCCCATCAGTTCCCATTTCAATTGCATACACCACCAGTGAAATTGCGACAACCTTTAGTAAGGCCACACGACGACTGACTAATTCATTCACTTTTTTTCTTTGCTTTCTTTCACGTCGTCCACGGCAGTTTTCTAGATTTGTTTGCTGTTTTGTTTTCGTAGCAAGCATAATTACAGTTTCGGCGTCATCTGGTTATAAAGGTGCTGATGGCTATGACAGCATCGAATGTGATCCACATTCAAACAGGGCAAGAACGGGTCGAGCACGTTTAATTGCTTCCATTCCTTGCGATCTTGCCAAGCAATCTTACTGTAATCTGCCTGGCGAATTTTACCCGTGGTAAGAACTTTTTTATTCTATCCCTGGTAACTGTTCACGGTGGAATTTTTCCACTCCGCTTTGACTTTGATTTATGCTTCTGAAGCGGAAAAAGATGTAAACGAAAAATTTATTGCAGGAATGCTGTAAAAAAATTTGTTTACGAGAATCAAGGCCTCGTCCGAAGGATGTATGGTGACCAGCGACACATTTTCGTTATGCAATCCGAGATGGAGAATGAAATCGATTACGAAGACATGAAATATTCTGCCGACAAGTATTCGAAGGCGTTCAACACGCACAACGTTGAGCGAGAGAAGCGGGCGAAGAAGGAAGTCGAACGGAAAAACTTCCGCAGCGACACTGAACCTTATTTCCGTCCAGCACAAAGGCCATCTGCCACCAACTCAAAGCAGAAGACTAAGCCACCCAAAGCTGTGGCTAACGAGCAGCAATCTCAGAACGATGTTATACTAGACAACATGATAAAAAGCAACATTGATGCGATTGTCGGTGATTTGAAGAGAAAGGAAGACAATTTCTCATCCACCTTGCCTGCAGTGTCTCAGAAAACCACTAAATTGACATCAGTTCCTTCATCATCTACAACTCCCAACAGCGTATCAAACACCAAAGACGAATTTGTCAACGAGACTGTCGACGAAATTGCTTTTAAAAAGAATGATGAAGAAGCTACTGCTGATAAAGTGGTTTTAAATTTATTTAACAATATTTCATCAGCTTTGTCTTCCACCACCGCATCGAGCACTTCAGCCATACGCGACAACGACGACAGCAAAGAGAAACTTTCGTCAACCTCGAACGACGAATCAATAATTTCTAGCACTCTCGAAAAGGTGGAACTAGCAATCGATGCAGAGGCCTTAAATGATTTAGAGCAAATTGCAGCAAGTCTTGGTGAGACGGTTGCCGAAACCGATGCTATAGATCGAAACAATTCGAGGGAACCTCAAACCACCACCACAGAAACTCAATTGTTCCAAGACACGGTTCAGAAGGAGAAAGATCCGGCACCGGTTGTAAACCGGAGGGGCGTGTAAGTAGATCGACAGGTAGCTAAGCTCAAGCTTTTTGTTAACTCAAATTGATTGAAATTGAAATGAATTGAAATCATATTTTTAAAATTGAAAAAGCCCTGGAGCTTTGAGGGGCACATTTTCAAATTACTGGGAATTTTTTTTTATCAAAGTTCTGAACAATCTCACGTTGTTCAGGAAACATGGATTTGAAAATATTCCAGTCGAAACGAATGGCTTGGTTTGATGTTCAATCTACAAAAAATATTTAGTGATGCTTTTCCGGTATTTGAATTTAATTTTTTCTTGAAGTTTTGGTTTTTTGTTCGGATTTCAGTCAATTTTGCTTTTAATTAACGCTGGGAAAGGCGCATTAGATGCTAAATAAGCACAATTTGTCGCTGATGGAAAGTGTAATGTCACTTGTAATATCGCGTTGCGTAAAATACAAACAACATTCAACTACAACTGCACTTTTCCATAAAGTTTCATTTACAAAGCTTTTTTTATTGACAGCATTGAACAGTTTTTAAAACCATTTTTTCTCTTTTCTCCACTATTTTACCATTAATTACAGGAACGCTTGTCCCGTTAAGGAAGAGGTAATTAAAGTTTTATTTCTGGAAATTGTTGTGAGTTTTCATGCTCCACAAATTGCAGGTCGTCGCTCCGTTCTGGGGAAACAACACGAGGGGCGAGGTTCTGGCATTGCTGAACGTTTACCCTTTTGAGCAGTACATTAACTGGGAGAAATGTACTCATGAACATGAACAGATGTACTGTCGAAGCGGTTGTAAATGCGAACAGCAGTATCGACTGCATCGTCTGTTGGCTTACAATCCATTAGATGCTTGTCGGGGAATTTTCTCTGATTGGTAAGTTCTTCTATTGGTTCAAAATTCACAAGTGAACTAACTCTAACTTTCTGATATTTGATTCCAGGTTCAGATTTCCGTCATGTTGCATATGTAAATGTTATGACATTCCGTTCGATTATCGTGTCACGTCCAGAAGTCCACGGTCGGAGAAGCTTTCGCTGCCTGGAGACGATGACGACGAAGAAGCTCTTCCTACGTTTGAAGATGATATAAACTTTTTTGATACCGAATAACTTTTAGTAGCAATTAAGGCCTGGTTGAAAAAGATTTTTTGTCACAAACTAGTCAATAAAAAATAATTTATTTTTTTATATTCTCAAATCGATGTCTTTATGGGATTCTGTTTTTCTTTTAAAGGCCCTGTCGCTGGGAATAAAACAGATTAATAGCATACAAGAGTCAAGATTGAATCAATTTATTTTAATATAATTAATCGTCCGGAGAGAATTCGATCGTCCTTTTCCCCCTTCATCTCCTTGTTCATCATCCGAAAGCATTAAATTTTCATTGATTCCAAGCTATAAAAAATCAATTTCAAGAACATGGTAGAGTTGGGAACGTATCGAGAAGGATTTTATCAAGTTATACAATTTCAAAAGCAAATACCTCTGAGCGGTTCGCAACAATCTTCGATACAAATCCATAGCCAAGACAAAACCATAATACATTTAGGATGAGAGAAAGGATAAAGGATGCTTCAGTATGAAAGCAGTTTGTGTACTTTTGGAGCAGTTTGGTGGTAACGTCAATTACGTTTAACAAAAAATTGTCGGGCAGCTTGTTCTACGATGCAAACTTTAAGTTTTTTGTTGGTTTTTAACCAGAAGTATGACCCTAAGTATTTGGAAAATTAAAAACGATTTTAAGCCTAGAAACTCTACTAAAACCTTAGGTGATTTGACACATAAAATTCACAAAGCTTTTCAAATGACTCAAGCTTTCAGAAAGTTGCTGATGAGACAACCTTAAACTTGTGAAGTGTATTTATTCATTTTAAAAGTGTTTGTCAAGTTTAAAAGTTATAACTTTGTCAATGTTATTTTACAGAATCGGGCTTGCAAAACCTGTTTCTTCTATGAAAGATATTGAAAAGCTGTCAATTGTGACATCAAACACTAGAACTCTTATTTTTTTCGTCTTAATTTCAGTTTTATCTCTTTTATCTTAAATATCAAGTTTTGTTTCACTTTAGGCAGTCTTTTATAATTTTGTTTTAAAGTCAACTTAACTAGATAAGAAATCCCTTGATAAAAGTTGCCGAAGGGTTGTAACCTTATCAAATTTCTGCTTTTTCTGTGGATCTTGTTTTTAAAACATCCTGATGTAAACAGTTACCTTAACGATGAAATCCTTTTTAACGAGTGACTTAATTTCGTAACAACCCCACCACTTCCGAAATGAACTGAAAAATGACAAGCTTGAGAGAAAATATAAACTTATTGAAAATATAATACAATTTTATTAGCCGGAAGCCCGGAATTAAACGCATCTTTTTGGGTCAATGAGTACGATGGCTGTTCGCCTGATAAATGCTTTTAGTGGAGATAGGGAGAATTCATTCCATTTCATTTCATGAAAATACCTTTACGTTTCCTTCGTTTCTTTGTCGCCCGCGTCGTTCCCCATAGCAAAGCAGAAAAGCAAAGCGCATTGCTTTAATTTTGCCGTTTTTTATCATCCGTGAAGAAATAAAAATTTATTAGACGATTCTTTTACAGTCGTTTCCTTTTTTCGCTCGTCTCAAGGAAACAATCAAAAGACTTTTTCTTTTACTCTACACTCCATGTTGCTTCATTGAAATGGCAAAAGCGAAAAGTTTAATTATTTTGTCATTCCAAAAGAAAAACGAATTTCGACGAAATTAAATTTCTTACTGGAAAAAAGTCAGAAAAAGACAAAGGAAATGTTTAAAGAGAATGGAAGACGAATGAATTTCTCATTTCATTTAGCAATAAGTCCCCAGAGCTGCTCATTGAATCGCACTGGAAGATGTTTATTTGCCCTTTGCTACATCAAGTCTTATGAACTAAGGTTTACAATCTAAATCAATCTCTTTGTCTTCGTTCTTTCTTGGCGCTGGCTTCGTGCTTTTGCAAATTCAGAAGAAATTGTCTTTCATAGTTTTTGGGGATTGAGTGAAGCCTACAATGACTTTGTGGGGGATTGGGTAGCTAAAAATACAACATTGTTCAGTTCTACACACCTTATTTTAACTCAGTATAAATGTTAGCTGAAATCAGAGGTTGAATTTAGACTTTTTTTAAACTCTAAAGCTAAAGTCTAAAGTTGGAGTTTTTCAAAACCCTAAAAGCTAAAGCTGGTCCTTGAAAAAAGTCTAAAGCTAAAGCTAAAGCTATAGCTGGAAAACGCCAAAAAAATACCAAAGTCTAAAGTCTAAAGCTACTGGAACTAGCGGTGACAAATTTTACTTTTAATTCGAGCTCCAGTCTGACTACTTGACTGCTGCACTACTGAACTTTAAGCTCCGAAAAAGATTTTTGGAGGGAAAAAAATTGTTAACTTTAGGGTTTGCTTTAGAGTTTGTCAGACAAACTCTAAAGGACAAACTGTAAAGCTAAAGTCTAAAGTTGAAGTTTTTCAAAACTCTAAAGCTAAAGCTGGGCCTTGAAAAAAGTCTAAAGCTAAAGCTAAAGCTATAGCTGGAAAACGCCAAAAAATACCTAAAGTCTAATTCAACCTCTGGCTGAAATGTTGATAAAAGTTGGTCGTTTTTAGTTATTTCTTGATTTTGGGCTTACAAAACACAAAACTCAAAGCTGAAACAGAACTGCAAGTCATGAACACTTTCATTCACAAGAATGTCTTCCGTTTTCGGACTTTGAAGCACCTGGAGTAATTGATCGATGTCAAAGTTACATACCTACCCAAAGATATGATATTACCTATGCTGTAAACCAAAAGACGTTGGTTAAGACGTCACAATTTTCATTTTAAACTTCGAACCTTAATCATCGCTTTTTAATGTCAACTTCTCAACAATTTAATCTTTCTGAATCTTTGGCAGCGAGACGCATATGTATTTTTTGAAGCGTTAATGACTTTGAGATAATTTGATCACCCCTTCCACATCCACCCACCTGCTGATGAACCGTGCATCACTATCTACACCACCCTGGCTTGGTATCAGCACCACTGCGGTGCTTTAACGTCTCGTTTTTGGAAACAAATATAATTAAATTTATTTACTCGTCGCAAGGCAAGCACAAGGGGTGAGAAACTCATGAGTTTAAGATGTTTTTCATTTGCACAACGTGAAGCCAAAAGAAAATAATTACTTTCAAAGAAACTCACAGAAAAACTAATTTCCAACTCTGAAGTGCGAAATATGCAAAGTAAGGAAATTTTATTATCATCAGAGAGAACTCTTCGCTCCCTGCAAATGATTCGTAGCTTTTTGCAACCTATTTTCGAACTTTTTCAGGCTTTCTCATTATGGCAGACACTTTTGCCCTCGTTCACCCAGCCAGAGCGCACAAAAAAACGGTTCAAAGACGAAACTTTCAAACACGTAATCACAAGAGAGAGAACAAAAGAGAGCGAAGCAGAAGTTTTCTCCTTTTAGCCCCGCTAATTTTTCCACTTAGTTGTTTTCAAATGTAACCTCATGCAAATACAGTACCACCAGCATAAAATTGCAAATTTAGATTGCTGAAGGCGTCATTTGCATATTTTTTAGTCTATGTAAATCAGATTTTCATTATTATTTCGTTATTTGCACCATCATTTCTCATCACCAAAGACGTGATGAAATTTTATGTGCTTCTTTCCGTGGTCTGCAAGTTTTTCTTCTGTTTGCTATTTTTTCTCTCGTGTTTGATAATGAACAGTCAAATGGGAGCGAAAGTCATAAAAGGAATGTGTACGGAATCGCAAATGCAGGCATTGCTACGGATCACAGATTTCAATATAAAACTGCTGTAGTGTCTGAGTTTAATTGCGGGCAGTGTACGTCGGTTGTTATTGAAGGTTCCGTGTAATCAAAACAGCTTAATTAGACAACGACAAAAGTTAATTTAATTGCCTGCAGTGGACACTTCGATGTGTCAAACCAATTTTCAAGTTTAAATCCTATCAAAACAAAAACTTAAAAGCAGCTTCAAAACTTTCAAATATAAACTAAGTAATTATAACTCTAATGCAACATGTTTTAATCTCCTTACTTGTCATTTTCCTACTCGTGTAATTTCAAACCGCCCTATTCAACCTGAACCCTTTCCCAAATATGTGCATTTCTAATTAAAAATATCTCGCATGTTATTAAAATAAATAACAAGATGAAAGCTTGCACGTTTGTTCCTTTCATCTCATTCAGTTGCTTCACAGAATTTTGCAGCTAGCAAGTTATGAATGAGATGAAAAATGCCATAAAAGGATTTCGACTTAATCTTAGTTTGACTCAAATTGAAATTCTTTCGGGGTTTTATGCTCGGTTTGGGTGGCTTGGAATTGACTTTGAAGCTTGAGCACACATACGAGTTTGGGAAATGTTAAATTTTAAATTAATTTGAGCTTCACAGAGATATTTTAAGAATCGTTTTGTAATTAAACCTTCAAAATTACAACAATTTGATGTAACGCTATATCATGATACTTCAAAATGTTAATTACGTAACACGACGTACGAGCGAATGAACGAACGAACGATGTGTTTGCATTGCTGTTCTACAGCACACTATCGTGTTTAATTATACAGTTTACCTTTTGAATGAAAATTATACTGTGTGTTCATAAAACGGAAAGTTTTCTTCGGCAAAACTTCTTGCTTCATTAATTGTTCCAGCAAACAGCAAGCGGAAAAGGGGTGAAGAAAGTTTTTCACTCGCACTCGCTCTCTTTTGGAATTAAGTAGCGTACGTGTGGAAGTTAAACTAGCAGAAAACGGTTTACAATTTGACTTCTTGATTGTGAAACGTGCGGCCAAATTAATCAAAGGAAAACCACTGATTGTTTGCTGCTGAAACTACGAAACTATTGATTTGCCGTTGCATTAGAGAAAGGTGGAGGTTCTGGTACAAGTAAACGAGACTGTTTGCAGTTGGTTTTAATGAGGTTTGGCTTTCGAAAAGGTTTTGCAGGAATGGAAGTTTTAGAAATGCTTTGTAAGATCGACATCATTAGTGTTTTAGTCTTGTGGGATTTTAACTTTGCACTGTCAGTTTGTAATGACTCTGCTCTGAATCAGAAGCATCAACAGCAAAGCTATTCAAAAAACCAACAGCAAAATCATTAAAAATCCTTTGGTGCCTTCACAAACTTGCACCAGAAGGCATCACCGCACAGCTCAAACGCAAACTTGTAGAAAGGGTAAATGAAGGTAAATTTAATTAAGCCGTAAAATAGTTCAGACACATAACCGAAAGCATTTCAGCATCTGAACGAGAGATATTCATGGCTGGCAAAGATGACATAATAAAATTTGGGTTTAGGAAGGCATTCAAAACTACCCTTTTCTTGATTATTGAAAGATTCTAAACGAAGATTGATGCTAAGCATGAAAAATCTCTCAGAACAAACCAGCAGTGTCTTAAGGTTTTAAACTACAATGACTGGAATGATTGATTGGAGCGGTGCCCACTGGCACATCCGGTGTTTACTTGATCAACCTAGTCGTTTAGTGTAGTCTCAACACAGCTTCCACAGATATAAATCCTTGCTCGCAATTTGAAAAGCGATAATTGACTGCATAATTACACTTCACAAAATGCTAATCATCAAATAATGACTCCTTTAATTGATATTTAGGTTGAAAGCGTTTTACTCTGGCAATTTATTCGAGTCGGCGATATCCTGAAAATTACAGCCTATGCAATATACGACCTTGTAGTGGCTTTTCGGGGAGTTAAAAGTGAAACATTATGAGCGTACGTGAACGGGTGCAAACGAGACTCCACCAGAGTCACCACTGAAGTTTGGTTTACGCTCCAAAGAATGTTTAAAAGTAGCTTAATTGTTGGAGAGACTTGTGTGATTAATTTAAGTGAATGAAATTTTAATTACTTTAATGACACGGGTGGTACTACGCTGTTCCTGAAAGTGCAAGGATGTTTGGGTGGTTTGCATTAAGCTTCAAAATTTCAAATTAATTAGATAAAGAGAGAACTCGTGTCAACTGATGTATGACAAAGTGTTTTCCCTTGAAATTATGCTTTTAACAAGGCACGCAACCTGCCTGGGATCTATAAAGGGCTGGCAGTTAAAGCAGTTTAGAACTAGATTGCCCCAAATTTCCTTAAAGGTCTGGCAAAAACCTTTAATGCAAATGAGAATGTAATCTTAAAAGTCCATGTGCTGCTTCAATAAAGATTCAAACATGCCTGGAATACAGACAGAGCCATGCATGGCATAGCCACAGAAATAACTGTCACAGCCAACGAAGATTTGGGTCCGACATAAAACCATCCAAATATCTTGGAAAGTGTTTTAAAAGTGAAATTTATGCATGTGGTCAGTCCTTTACATGCTCAAGGATGAATCTTTTTCATTAGAACCAGGCGAAAATAGTTTGGGTGCTTCACTGTAGGGATGAATATACGTTTTGCACTCATAATGTTTCTGCTGAAAATATTCGTAAAAAACACATAAAATGTAAAAATATATTTTAAGACAACTTTTTCTCTCTTCTCGCCCACGTGGTTGCCAGATGTGAACCTTTTTACTTCTCCTTCGTACCAAAAATTGTTATTTATCGTTCACTCACCACCGACAGAGGCAAATATTGCTAGGATGGGTTAATAGAAGTTTCTGAATACATTTTCTGGTTGTTCCTTGAAAACCATTCCGACGATGCAAGGAGAAAAAATAAATTTCGATGCGGGAGAAACAATTCTTGTTGAAAAGTCTGGGAGAGAGATTCTGAATCCATTTCATCATCGTTCACAGCAGACCTTCTCGAAGAAGACCCGCTCCGTTCGTTACACAAACAAGCTCTCCAGCGATAACACTCAAAACAGTTTCATGGTTTCAACATGTGCAAAAGATGTATCAAAAAATTACAATGCTCAACACCATAGATAACAATGCGAAGCGAGACAATTCTTTTAGCATTAACTTATTTTAATTTGAAATTTTTATCGAGGGTTTTGTAATTTTCTCGGGAAATTTTTCTCTCTGCATGGTGCAACTAAAAAGCAATTTAAATTCACTTTAAACTTGAGAAGCTGAAAACTTATGATACGTTTTCAGTTGAGAGAAACCTTCTCTCTATTGCTGCAGTGCATTTATGTAAATATTTAACAAGATACTTGGGTTGTGCGGTGGTAACGTCAATAATTGGAAGTCAAGTCGCTTGGAATAGGAGGAAATGAAATTGGAACGATGTGGGAATGAAACAGAACAAGAGTTTAAAGTTTAAGACCTTTCAATTCGATTTTTGACACTATCAAACAATTTCAACTATTTCAAAGTTCATTGGGATCGCAGAGCATTTCCAAAACTTTTCTTTCTTAAATTAGTTGATTGATTTATGTATGTCGAAGAAGTCAACTTGTGATGTTTTACTTTCTATCCAAAGGATTCGAACCAGAAATTTTCTAAAATTTTGTTGCCTCACTTTGTGTACAGCTTTTTGATGTTTGCAAAACTAGTTAAAATAAAATTTCTCAACAAGAGTTTCAGCTTTCACAGCGATACTTCTTATGATATCTCCCAACAAAACTCAGTTTTACACTTTCAATGGACCAATCCCCAAAAGAAATAAGAACGCTCGAAAAATTTCCATACACAAACTATTGAGAAACTTTCAACACGAAACTTTCGTTCGCTTTGATTTCAATGAAAAGATTTTTAAATCATGAAACGGATGCAGCAAATTAGATGAACTCAGCCAGACTCTCACTCCATAAAAAAGGATGGAAGCATTAAAATTTAATGATTATGTGAAGTACAGCGTAATTATAGTCACTTCCCTAGCATTCGTAACTTCAAACATCATCAGGGACTCTAAATTATCTCTGGGTGAGAGAACTGAAAATATTTCCCATGTTTTCGGTCTCACCAACAAGGAAACGTCTTTTCTTCAAAAAATGTACTTCAATTCGAAATTACTTGGAATGATGATGCACTTGGAGAATTTATTTCTAGCCAGAAGCGAAAAGCCAAGACATTTAAATTCAAATAACTTTGCAGCAGTCAATTTTTGAGGGGAAAGTTTTTTTTTATTCATTTCACAAGTTTTTATGGCTGATGGTGTCTAAGTCGTGGGTTTGGAAGAAGTAAATCACGTGTTATATTTATGCTTAGGACTCCTCCTGGCTATAAAACACAGGCACTTAGAAGCACATCGAATGACTGCTATTGCGAAAATAGTCGGTAGAGATGGGCGAAGAAAGTCGAAAGAGATTATAAAAACAATATCATTGCTTACGGCTGCAGCAGCAAAAGATTGTATGTGGCATATTTTCGTTCTTATCTAGCATAAAAATGTAAATTAAAGCGATACTCATCTGAGACGCTGTGGAATTCAGAACCAACCCACAGACAGAAACAAAAAGACACGAAAGCTTTTGAGTTTATCGCACGACGTATAATCCAGAACAAGGAAATGGCTGGAAGATACCGTTTGTGACAAGCAGAGTGGTGAAAATCCCAGAGAATGTAATTAAAATTTTAAACTTAATCATTTATTTTTATGTCCATAAATGCTCAAATTGAATATGAATTTTTGAAGGTTTTGAAATAGCTGAATTGAATTTGCATTTGAATTTCAATTCAAATAATTCAAAAACGTTAAATTGGTTTATTAAAGTGACACTTTGAAGCCCAATGAATGATTAACTAGTAAAAGTTTTAACGGTTTATTAAATCAAAATCTGGGATTTTCACGTCCAGCATTTTCACTTAATCTAAAAAACGAAAGCACAAGAAAGACGGAAGCAAGCAAATCTTCAGAATTCAATCTCCGGGCAGGTGATCAGCTTTGTTCGTGTGCAGAAGGGACTGCTTGTACATAAATCCTTTTAATTTATTCATCGTAATTTTTTTCTGTCTCTGGCTCTGTAGTCACTAAAACAAAGACATACGAGGACCGATTAAGAAAGTGGAAAAAGAAGAAAAGCTAATTAAGATTTTGTGAGCTTGCTGGGCAATAAGCGCTTATTTTTATGGACTTGAGTATTAAAGTTCCTGTGGGTATAAAAAGGAGAAGAACTGAAAGGTGCGAGGTGTCCGCGCGAGAGGCATTGGTAAATGAGCTTATGGCAACGCTGGGAATAATTTTTCATGATTTTTGGGACCATTTCTTTTTAATGGCGGAATCCGGATCATTTAATTTTTGGCATTAATTCAAACGTTATTGTGAATGGGGGACGACAATGGCGATGAAAAAAGCGAACGATGGGAGCTGAAATTTCAATTTCTTTTCACGCTGATGTCTCTGGCAAATCCATTCCTGTTATCTTAATTTACGTTTTTTTTTCTCTTTCGACTCCATTTTCAACCTTCAACCCCTGTCCCAAAAAGAAGCGAAAAGCACACGTAAAGCATTTTAAAATTATTTATGCAAATGTACATTACTCACCTTGGCTTGATCACAAGAGTGGGCGCGCATGAAGCAGGCACATATTTTTCCGACTCAATCAGATTAATGATCCGAAGATTGGCGCCGTCTTGAATTAAATTTCAAATTATTTTTATTGCTTTCTGCTTTCATGGCAGACGTATACAGGGGGAAACGAATTTTCGGCTGCAGTCTGGACTTAAAGAGATGGAATTGATATGGGATTTTTTTTATTGAAGTTGAAAGTGTATTTAGGTTAGAAGTTTGTAAGTTGAACGACAAAGTTAGCCTAAAAATAAAAATAAAATTGAAATCATTCCTTCAAATTTATACTTTAGATCTAAACTTATCAACATATATCTAAACTTACAAATGAGATAACCTCAAAACTTCAACTTCACCACGTTTTTCACTACTCATCATTTATTCACTTCTCAGAACTTTTTATTTCAACCTCAAATGCTTTGCCCCCAATTTCAAACTGCGTGCAAAACTTCTTGCTTCGTCATGCAGGTTTGCTTCTTCAGAAAAAATTCTGTTTGTCCTCGTTCAGCCACCTCCTTGATGTCTCTGCCAGATTGCTCCATACTTCTTTACATTCCATATGTCGATTGGCGAGATTTTCAATTGCGAAAACTCTTACTATCGAATGCAAGGAAGCATGGAACTGTCTAGGCTTTTGATATTCGCTTCGGTCTTATCTACGATGTGATGCTTGGTGCGGATGCTTATCGCCCCTTCACTTCAATTACATTATTTACAACGTTCTCTGCTGCGGATGCTTCTTCCCTTTGACTGCTGTGAGGTTTACAACTTTCTCCAACAGGAACCATTAAAAAATTTATTTCGCCGCAAACCATCATAAATCTACTTCACCATCCCCGTGCAATTTTATTTACGGTCAGTTGCTTAAAAAAGGTAATTCAGTATAGGCAACTTGGTCTTGCTTTCACCTCTCGTCTCCCCACCCACCGTCCTAGTAACGAATGTAAAAAATTCTCAGATAATCTTTGCGTTCTTACTTTTTTATGGGAAAATGAATAAAACCGCTAAATGGAAATGAAAGCTCGAACAATTGTGTAATAACTAGGTTGGAGCGAGAGAATTTTCCTTGGATTAAAAATTATTGCCGCAGCCGCCCCATCTCTGATCACATACTTTTATGTTTCCATTCTTTTTTCGTTACCAATTCCCGATGCCAGAAATTATGAGATTTCTTTTGAATTATTTTCGACTATCTACGAGTTTTTATTGTAAATTTTTATGTAAGAAAAATCTGATGTGCTTGGTGCATAAGTAATGACACAATTTGCAATACTTGATGATAATGAAGGCTTTAAATAGAAATTTACGTTGATTGATCGTCAAATGGTGTCTTAAAAATCGACAAAACTTCCAAACACACCACAGAGTTAGCATTTGGGGCTGCACCGACGAATTTAAATTCGCTTCAAGGGAAATTGTAAATATTTATGAACCATTCGATACAATAAAAGGCAGTAGCAAAAAATATGGCTTTTCATCGTAATCCCTTGCACGGTAGGTCTCCGCCGCTATTGGGCGGCAGAAAGCCGAATTGGCAAGCAATGAATTGACAACCTTAGCAAAAATGTGCATATTTCTACCTCAAGTTTCAAGAAGTTTGCCTTAGGACCAATTTCACCCTTTGGTCGCACTTGCCAACGTGCTTGCACATAAACTTCGCACAGAATCGTTACATGGAGCGAATGAACAAATAAATAATTTTCCAACTTTTTCTATTTGTTTAACTTCACTGTTCTGCGTTCCGACATTTTCTAGTGGCAACGCGGTCGTGGTGGGTGGTGTGAGTGCGAAAAGCTGTGCGAATTGTTTAATATTTACAAGAGTCTTTAATGGTGATTTCACCCATCTTTCCCTCAAAAGCCACTCTCATGAATTCTTAATCAGGCCAAGATACTTTCGGGGGAGAAAATTACAATTAATTCTTGTGGAGGCGAGAGCAGAAAGTAGCAGGAAATAGCAAAGAAGAAAGATAAAAAGTTGAAGAAGAACGTCTGATAACAAATTTTCAAAGCATAAACCACATGTTTCCATGTTTCACGAGCAAGAAAACTAGCAGAAGGGAAAAAAGCGAGACAATGGAGCGAACAAAACAAATTTACAACGAGTCATCTTCGATATGACATGGCCAGAGTGAGAAACGAACGAATTTGCCCTTCAATTTCGTATCCATCCCAACGACTGCCATACCGTTCATGGTCTTGGACATTCCTGAGAAGCAGCGAAGTCTGTGTGTCACATGTTTTTCCTTCCCTTTCGCTTGATGTGTCTTTTGACTTTTCTCTCTCTCACTCCCCCGGCTTCGTTCAATCTTTTTTCCGTTTCTCTATTCTTTTTGTGAATACCCCAAAAGTCATTTAGCGCTGTGTGTCTCCTAATATTTTCCTGGTCGATTCAATCTTGTTTTTCTTTTCTTTTCCCCGCTCAAAAAAAACAACATTTTCTTGCAAGACAGTTCTGCATCTCAGAAAAAAGCATACAACAGGAAGGAGAAGTATGCAAATTGTTCCGACACCCAAAAAGCGAAATAAATTCTGTCATGTGGTGCTTCTTTTTCTTTTGCTTTCTGATAATGGAACAAAATGCTGAAATTCATTTTGCTAAGGCAACTTCACAATCCAGCGACAATGTTGGCCACTTCAAGGGGTGCAAACTTCCGGTAAATTGTACTGGTTGAGTGTACTTGAGTCGATCGTGTTGATTTGATGTCGACAATGCAGAAATAATCAAGATTGTCTAGATAAACTGCTTGAGTTTCTGACGACTATCAAGATTGCAAGGGGTGCAAACTGATGAAAAGATATTGGGTTCATTAAATTTCACACTTTTCGTTTAAGTTCAAGCACAATTTTTAAGAAATAACAAGAAAGTCAATCAAAATTGAATAACTTTCCACTAGCTTCCATCCCCTGGTTCCGTCTTCCCCACGTTCCTTCACAGTATTTTATAATTTTTTCTTCCCTGTCGTCGTCACCATGTGAAAACATTTCGAGTATTTTCGAACTCTTTTTTATATTTTTCACGACTCGCTGTGAAGGAAGCTAAATTTATTGCATCGCATTGCATTTGGAAATTGGAATCGAATTTTCATCTTATTTGCGTTTCAACGTTTTTGGCAAAACGTGGATGAATAAAATTAAACTCAACTTTGTTTCAGAGCTCGCAAAAGTGACTTTCAATTAAAATTCAACTCACTCGTCAGTTTGAAGTTGAAACTTTTTCATTTCAATAATCAATTTTTTCCTGCTGCTGATGCTGCCGCGTTGTCTTTGTTCGCTCCGTAAAACGATGAAGGAGTTGAAAAGAATTTCAATCGCAAATTGAATTGCGCCGTTTGACGAAAACGAAATGGTGGATTAAAGATAAATTTATTATCGTCGAAAATTGATATAAAGTTACATCTTCCATTTCGGTAACGAGACGAGAAGCTCAAAGCCAAGATATCAACGGATGGAGCGGCTTTGGCCCCGCATAAAGGCTCGCTTTTCCTTTGGAATGTATGAAATCATTCAATTTATTTTTATTCAATTTATCTCTTCATGTAGTTAGCACAAATTTTCAATTTTCTTTTCATCTCGTCTGGTCTGAGCCAAGCAACAGCAAAAAATTGAAATTCCATGTATGATGGAATGCTTATCTGTGAGAATTTTCACCCGTTGGCTTCTTCTTAGCGGGCGAGAAGACTTTTCAATCTATTTTTACAAGCAAAACAATTTTCTACAAATCAGCAGAATGTGAAACATCGAATGGATCTCCACGTCTTACCGAAGGAAGACTATAAATACAACTATTTCACTCCCTACAGTTTCGACTTATGGCCAATCACTTGGAAGCGCTTTCTCGCCTTGTGCTGCAGCAGCACAGTTTAAACGGTTGTAATATTTTCTATTACTTCATGTGCACGGGGAACCTACTGATGCAAGATTTATCGTGGACTCTTTTAGGGCTAGGATTCAGACTTTGATTTAATGTGCTTGGCTAAGTTCATGCTTTATCACAAACGTGGTAGTTGAAAGTTTATGAGATTCGAACGATCATGATTTGAACTTGATGACTCAAACTTTGACTAGGTTTGAACGCAATCAACGTGTTGTAGCTTTAGATTCTATAAACTTTAACTTGATAAATTTGAAACTGTTGAACTCAAAACTTAAACTATTTGAAACTTCAACATGCTTTCTTAACCTAAAACTTTGCTTGCACTAGAAGACACTCAAGAGCAAGTTTTCCGCTATGAAATGTGATTCTCGCTTTTCATTGAAGAAGGAAATTTTCCAGACCATTTCTCGACGACGGCCAACACTTTGAAGCGGGCGTTACGTCATCATCATATATTCAAGTGTCTCAATTCACTCCCCCGAAAGGAGAAGAACAAAAAATCTCTTTTGGTGTCTGAGAGAAGAAAAGAAGTGTAACGAGAAGAAAGTCTGTGTGTTGGAGAATCCGAAAAATATTTTTAGACATGAGCTCTCATTGCGTAACGAATATCTGGGAATGATCTTTCCGAAGAAATTTTTGCTACGAAACTCGTGCTCTGGCTCGTACCCATACCTCGTCTCCCGATGCTGACATCGCAAAAAGGAAATTTTCACAATTTGAATATTGGCATTTCGCGTAAACAAGATTGAAGATAAAGTTTCGTGTATCGAATTACCTTTCAAACGCTTGGAGAAGGCAAAAAAGGCGATGGAAAACAGAAGCAGAAATCGAATTTGCCTTTCGGGAAGATTTTTGTGTGGAAATTCGTTGAAATTAAACATTTTCACTATCGCTACTTTCTCTTCTGTTCAATTAACACTCGATGTATTTCCATTGCAAAATCAATTTCATAGAAAAATTAATTAAACGGAAAGTTGAAAAAGCAAAAAGCGCAGAAAATTGATACAAAATATCGGTAAATTTCTTTTCTCACATTTTTTTATCAATATTAATTTATCCAACATATATATTTGAACCACAAGCACCACCGCAGGCAGCGAAAACCTCACTGAGCTAAGCTTTAAACGATGTTCACTAATTGAAAACTCAAAGAATAATGCAGCTAGGATGCATATTTTGTTTTCAGTTAGAAGATTTTTCAGCTTAGAAGGGGTCTAAAAATGGATACAGCAAAGCGATTGGCTGGTGAAAAGAAAAAAAAAGTTTTCTGTTCGAAAATAACACAGTGAAACGATCGTCTTATGAATATTTCTTTTTATTTTTAACAGCATGATCGCTGATGTTTCCATACAAACATTCCTTCGCACACACAATTTTCACTGCGAGAAGTTTCGTCATGAAACTCGAACATTTCTTACTAATTAATATTTTTCTCTCTCTCCGCCGCCAACTCTGAGAAAATCCTCCAAGCACTCCCACACACACACGATCATTTAACGGCTCATTGGTCTATGCAAATTGGATCAAATCATGATAAATTCTTTCGATAATTTTGCATCCAAATCGAGTCTGCATCAATGCATTTGCTAAAACTAAATAGATGACTGAGCTAATGCCTAATTGAAAATTAAAGACTCTCATCAATTTCATCATCGAAATTGCGTATAAGTCGACTGTACGGCGGTGCATACATCCAACGGATCTTGCCAGTCAAAAACTACGCACATTCCTTCACAAAATTTGTACAATAAACAGCAACATTGCCACAGTCGAGCAGACCATGTGTTCGAAGTCTGATTTTTTTTTTGCATTTTAGCTAATACTCGGTGAACAGCGTTTTGACTCCCAAATTCCACTCACTTTCCGATGGAAATCGTGGCGGAAAGTCATCGAGTAGGCGAATCCCGAGGGAAAAGCCAATAAAATCATAGGCAAGAGGCAGCATTACAACATGACTCGACTATGTAGGGCTCGTTATTTATAGATTTCAACCGTCTTCACCGTCAATTTTTTTCATTTCATTTCATTACGAGTGAAAAGCGAGAAAAACAAATCTCAAAGAAGGGAAATTCGTGTTAGTTGAAAAACTTTCGGCTGAAGTAAAATATCACTCAGCACTAGAAATGTGTGAATCATGATGTCGGCTTAGACGGCGCAAAAAACAACGGCCGTAGTTTGCTTTATGGAGTTGTGAAGGTTTCAGAATGAGGGAATGTTGTTTATGTTTGAGATTTGCTAAACTTGTTACAGCTTGTTACAAGACAGAACAGCCGGAAAAGTATGAGATGATTTGTTAAGTTTGTTTCGTTAGCATCTAAGGTTCAATTCGTACGAAAGTTTTCATTTAAAAAAATTCCTTCGTCGTTTAAAGGTTTAACGCCTAGTGAAAATATGAGCGACAGTTTGGACTGTTTTTAACATTTTGATCAGTCACACAATTTCCACCCCCGCAATCTAAACTTCACTCAAAAAGATACAAAAACACTCTCTCACCCAAAAAAAACTATTTTGAGAATGTTGGAACTCGTCATCGGCGTGAGTCTCGACCCAAAGGGAGCCAAAAACACGTCCCGGGAAGAGATTTTTCGTGTCTTCGACTTGGTTTGGAAGCGAGCTGCTTGAACTCCTTTGGATTATCATAAATAAAAATTCCCCCTTCACGTGCTTGCTGGTGTCGTTAGAAAAAAATCACCAGCCGAGAATGTTTCAAGGGGGTTAGGAATTGTGGAAGAAAGAAATTTTATAAGAATCGAAGCCGTTGCGTATTCCCTCCCCAGCCTCGATCTCAGTTCTATGGAAACATTTGAAATGTAACACTTCCGAAGTCTTCATACACCTGTTTTCATATTAAATCATGCTGAAAGAATTTTCCAGAACAAAAAACGTTCGAACATTTTAAATTATGCGTGTTGATTTCCACTTTTCTGCTCCGTTTTCTGTTTTTCTGGCTCCGAATTCATCTCGAATGATAATTAGAGAATTTATTCCGACTTGCTCCAAAGTCAACCACGCTGTTTTTCTATTTTTAAATCTTTTTTCCTTCCACCGACGAGGAGAGAGAAGAAATTCTCATTCTTCTTCTACTCCGAATGGATTTTCTTAAATTTTAGTAGAAAGTGAAAAATGAAGCGCTTTAAATAGTATTCGTGTCATTCACCTCTCGCTTTCCTCACTGCGTTGAGATTAATTCTTGGTGACGGAAAATTCTCGTTCTAAGAATACCGAGAGACATTCTATTGAGACATTACATTTCTCGAAACGTCAAGAAGGCACTTCGAGAAGGTTTACAGCCAAAACAAGCAAATCAAAGTCTGAAATATGATTCAGGCTTTGAGACACAAAAACACTTCGCGGAATGTCTAAATTAGACTAGACACAGAGTTGCGGAAATGGAGTGGGAGATTTTGGGGCATTTACTGCGTTGGTCGTGTTCAAATTCCTACCAAAATAAGGCTTAAAACTCAGTAAAAGTATTGATTACATTATGCACAAGACATAATCTGTTTAAAGGATTCGAACCTGATCGCACAATAATTTATAAGTTTTTTACATTATACCAAGGCATGACTTTTCTTTCCATGCTGTAACCTGACTAACAACTCTAAGATTAAATCTTGGCACATTTCCACCCCACATACTGTCATCCCATGTCGTCATTGCCAATTTTTCCCACGACACACTCATAAACCAACAAATTTGAGTAAAACCTTCAAAATTGAAAAATTTCTCGCATTGTGTGACGTCACAATCGTTATTTACATCTTGCACAGCGCCTAGACGAGCGAAAGAAACGAACAGAAGCGACTGCAACAAAAGCTCTCATTTATGCTTCTCATGAAAGAAATTTCAATAAAGTCAGAATTTATGATTTAGCATCCATAGCTGCGAAGCATGTAAGTCATATAAAATGAATTCCAAAAGCACTGTAAGAGAGCAGCAAATATAAATCTTTATAATTTATGACACTTGGATGTGTCTTGGCTCAGACAAAGGCAGAGGTAGTAGTTGCGCTGCTGCGAAAAGCACAAACCAGAGAAAAAAGTTGGGGACTGGGAACAAAAACTGCATTTCTACATCGTAAATTGCATGGTAACATTCGCGGAAGTCCTTTTTCCACCGAGTGTTTATTAAAAATGTATGTTGCAAACAGGTGAGGTGAGCAGGCAACAATAAATACACATGCATGCATGCATTCATGCCACAGGGAAGCGACTCTAAAGTGTTGAGTAACATTTTGTAACGAGAGCGCTTTAAAAGGTCCCATCTGGGGATGAGTGTCATAAATACAACTTAATATCAGCACTGAAAATTTTATGTCGAGATAATGGAATCCATTGTGAAAACTCGTTTTCTTTGTTAAATGTAAATGAAGATTTCGGTTCTCGAAACGAACGAATTGCTTTTTTTTGTTCCTTCGACAGAGATTTTTAAATTGAACATTTTTTGGCAATGCGCAAGCAAAAAATTTAATTTTGAGACAATAAAATGTATTCAGCTGCAACGCCATCAACATTTTGATCTCATTAAATTCATATCCTTTTCGGTTTACCTACTGAGATGAGGGAAAAAGCATTTTTTATAATAAATTTCTCGACAATCCTTTGAATTTTTTTTCGTTCATCTCTTTCGTGCAGCTTTGGAGCTTTTACATGAAAAGCGAGAAATCAATTTTTCACCGTTAATATTATCCGCTTTGGTGCTGTGGCTGAGTGACGTCAACAGAGACGACAATACAAAGGCGTTTGTTCTGGACATTTAATACTTGGAAGCTGTCTGAAAGCGATCCCAGCGGTTTCATCCCCTGTCATTTAGATTTCATTGCACTCCTGAGAACGATTATACGGCCTATTTCAGATGCTGAAAGATCAAATGGATTTAGATACGATAAATTAATGTTTCATTGTTGACGATTTGAAGTAAATTGTGTGGTTTTAAAAAAAAAACTATTAGGATTAAATTAATTTTATTCAGAATTTTCGGGGTCACATTTAGATTTTTATTTGTTATGATTTTTTTTAGATATGAACTTAAGAATGTTAACCTTTTGAATGGTTTCTTTGTAAGAACATTAATTCATTTTAGAACTGAAAATGGAAAACTAATACAAGAAAAAATGTTCAAGAAAGTTCCCCTATCACAATATCAATGTTCACATTAAATTCAGTGACATAGCTTACAATCACACCCACCCAGCTTTCATTTTACCATTTATTTAAATACATTTTCAACGAGATCAAATTTCATGCAGTTCAGTTTTATGCATTTGTTATGATGGAAAATGATATCGACTGTTACTGTTTAATCGGTTTGAGATTGTCTTTATGGAATTCAATTTCCAACAATCAGAATTCCCAAAGCACCTCCATAAAAACTGCTTCCCAGAAGGAAGCTGCAAAGACGACATATTAACAAGTTTTATGCGCCATCATTCATATGCGATATTTCCTTAAGCATCATTTGATTCAGTTTGTTTTCAATCGTCAATGTTGCAGCTAATGCTGAAGGAGAAAAACTCGTCGAGAATTTGTAATGGCTTTTTTACGAGGGAAAATTGTTTTATTACTTCTATTTCACATATGACAACTGCCATTTGGTAAAACTGTTAGTTCTATCGGTCTTCAGCGACTTTTTGATGCGAACGCCATCGAATTGAGTTTATTTTTGCTTAATAGTCAGAACGTTCTGTACAATTTATTGTAAAAGTGATAAATTGACAGCAATTAAACCAATAATGTAATCATTGACTTTGACTTTTTGGCAGGCGGGATCGATTCCACCCTTTCCACCACATCTGACCGGCTTTTCCCTCTCCGGTGACGAAAAATTTAATTTCCCCAACACAAATTACTTTACACGTGAAATTTACTCATTATGTAAATCTCATTAAGCGACTGTATTATCCGAATCACCGTTTCATACGCAGACAATCAGACAACGAGTTAAAAAGCCCATTTTATAATTTCTACCTTAACTGACATGATTATCACGCGATTTTAAATCATCCACGCTTAAACTGTAACACTGGCGTCGCACGATTTTAATTCATGATTGTTCGTTGCGTCCCGCTTCCAATTTTAATGAAACAGAACCGCAATTTTAACAATTCCATGAAAAGGAAAAATAATACAAAAGTCTATAAATGAATTTAAATTTTTGGAAATAATACATGGTCGGTAGGAACTAGGTTAACCAGTGTTCAGGATGTAAAACGAATAAAAAGTTGTACTCGAAAAGCATCGCATTTCAATAGTTTTTAGTATTTTTTTTGCAACTCATTGTAAGTTCTGAAAAATTCTGCTAAAAAGCGCGAATTCATTGAAACTGAAATAATTTCTAATGAAATATGAGATCATTGTACACATCAAGTTTACCTTTAGTATACAAATTTTTTGAAATCTCTTTCGGACAGTTTTCACAGTCATTTGAAGTGAACTCAAAAACGCATTGATGACTTTTGAAACACATCAAAGAAACTCTCATATTATCCATTACAATTCAAATTAACCAAAAAAGTTATGAAAATTTCCGCATTTCACGTCGAAAATCATCCAGATTTAAATCAATCTTGATGGAATATAAATGATTTTGGAAAACTAACTAACCGAAGTAGACTGATTGATTTTTATCCATTTATGCTTATTAAAAACCAATACAAACGTTATACCTGCTTGAATGCCAATTGCAATTTAAAAGTTATCGTTGTGTATGTATTCAGAAGTGAAACTGTTGGAATGAACTTGTCAAGTGCACTCACAACGCGTTCCGCAGCGCTCTACGAGGAATCATTTTGCTGAATTCTGTGATATTCTCTAGATTCTGTGGATGCGGGAACAACAGCAGAAGGGTGAAGGCCTAGAAAGTAAAGTTCGCATTTGAAAAAGTTCCCGGAAGCTTCACGAAGCTTTTGTTCAACGTTCAACTTCTAGCTAAACATCATCCCGTTCACATCCCGTTCTATCCTGTTAAAAGTAAAAACCAACACAACAATGAATAATCACGTGTCAGATTATACATTACTTTTGTGTGCTTG
>JPYR01000122.1:59628-77070 GCA_000775305.1 Belgica antarctica | reverse complement strand
TTGGAAACTTCTATTTCAATGAAATTTCCCAATTACTCTCAATCCTCTCCTTCCGACATTTCACTCGCTCTCTCGATTCTTTAACTCAGTTTTCGGTTGTCGCCGCAATTCGCCGCGCAGAAGTAAACAAAACAAAAGTTCCGACATCAAATTCTACCGAAATGCGCAATTTAATATTATTCCGCAAGTTCACATGGAGAAGTTGTGCGCGGTCATTCTCGGGAGTGGCTGAAGCGCCGAAGGAGCATGAAAGCCAGAAGCGACATGACAGAATGGGCGGCTGGCAGCTTCATTGCTACTCGGACAATGTCGCAGACGTGCAATTCTCAGATCACCTGAAGAAACCGTTTGTGAAGACACCGTCGCAGCTGTTGGTGAAGGTTCTCGCGAGTTCAGTAAACCCGATCGATGTTGCGATGATGAGTAAGTATACTTTCCTAGCAAAGTAGATTTACCAACAAAAACACTGAAATTCATCAAATTCTTTCAATTTCAGACGGATACGGCTCAACTTTTATCAACACAATGCGCTGCGGCAGTGATATCGAGTTCCCATTAACACTTGGACGTGATTTCGTCGGAAAAATAGTTCACAAAGGCTTTGACGCTTCGAATAACCAGTACAAAGTCGGTGACAAGGTTTGGGGAGTTGTGCCGGTGCATCATCAAGGCTGTCACTGCGAGTACGTGGCGATTGACAACAAGTATGTTTCGAAGAAGCCGGAAAATCTAAGCGACGTTGATGCTAGTGCTGTGCTGTACGCTGGGCTGACTGCTTGGTCTGGCTTGTTCTTAACTGGTCATCTGAATGGGCTTCTTGGAGCTTTGTGCTCGACACCTGGCAGCAGTTTCGGCAAGAAAGTGCTCGTTCTAGGTGCATCTGGTGGCGTTGGATCCTTGGCTGTGCAGATGTTGCAAGCTGAAGGCGTTGAAGTGGTCGCTACTTGCTCAGCAGACGCAGTCACCACGATTCAAAACCTCGGAGTCGTCAAAGTCATCGATTACACAAGTGAAGACAGCAGCGCGCTGCTGATCAGCGAGTCTCCTTACGACATCATTCTCGATTGCGCTGGCAAAGGTTCTGAATACGCAAACACACTTCCTTGGAACTTCGGCTCGTATATCACATTCAAGTCGCCATTGCTCAAGAACTTTGACTCCGACGGCCTCATTGCCGGTGGAATCAAGAACGCTCGAGATCTGATTGCAAGCAACATGTCAGCGGTAAACGGCAAAGGCATCGTCAAGTGGGGCTACTTCATGCCGGCCCAGAACGGCATTCAACACCTGCAAAAACTCGCAGAACACCGAAAACTCCTCCCAATCGTTGACTCCACTTTCTCATTCGACTCGCTGCCTGAAGCTTACAAGAAGGTCCAAGACGGCCATTTGAGGGGAAAAGTTGTGATCGACTTCACAAAGACTGGCAAATAAATTTTCGCATGAAAAAGGAAGCGTTTAACTTTGTTTATTCCTTTAAAAAATAAATATCCATAAAGTAACAGAAGGCGGCAATTACACACTGCTAAGCAAATAAAGCGCGAAGCTCGATTATGTCGTTATTGGTTTTTTGAGATGCACATCCCGCAGAAATCCAAGTTGAACTTCTCGGGCACGCAGCTCTCGTGGAAAAGATGTTTGCAGTTGAACACGATGATATCGGATGACTTGCTGCAGTCCTTTTCGCGGACTAGGATGTCACGGTGGCAGAGACTGCAGTTGGTTTGACTGGACACGAAGATTGCTTTCTCCTGCTGCTTGACGAGCTTCTCGTGCAGGTTGAAGTAATCGGTCTTTAAGATCTGATTGCAGCCGTCGTGAACTGAGACCTGAAATTGAAGAAATTTTAAGTACTTCAACTAGTTTACACTGTCAAAGTCGGCTTACCTGAAGATTAAATCCATTCAACATCTTCACCAGCGCATTTTTTAACCCCGGAATGTCTTGTCCAACTTGAATCCTATCGATCAACATCTCCGGGTTGATCATAAAGCCAGCAATGCCGTCCAGTAGTTTCGTGATGATTTCCGGCTTGTCGACGCTCTCGTTGAGTAAATACTCCCACAGCTCCAAGTCGCTGTGTTCTCGGCAGAACTCGATGGCCATGCTGACGTCTTTCAATTTCTTCATGGTGATTGTCAGTGCTTCGGTTGAGTTGCCCATTCGGTCTAGTAAATAAACCATTTCGTGGTAGAAGAAGTTCGTCTTGCACAACTCGTAGGCTTCCTGGAGTGGGTAAGTGCGAGACCGTCTGAGGAATGGCAACATTTTGTCTTGGTCGTATTTGGCATACAAGTTGATGAGTTTCCAGTCGAACTTCCCGCTGCTGTCGACCTTGTCTAGTGCATCAAGGAACATGAACAGGAAATTCTCGTGATTTTCCAGCTCCGCGACAACAACTTCTGGAGAAATTTTGTTCCTCTCAAGCAGCATCGAGATCGCCTTTTCGTTGTCCAACTTAATCAGTTCGACGATCATCGTTTGGATGGCCGCGTAAAGATTGTGTTTCTTGATTAATACGAACACGTCCTTGTGCTGGAGCTTCAGATACATCGTCAGCGCCTTGTCGTATTCGCGCTCATGTGAATAAAGAATTGCCAGCGCCTCGAGTAAAATATTCTTGTCTTTCTTGTCAAAATGATCGTGAATTGCGTTGATGACGGCCATCGTGTTGTAGAGATACGGCTGCCACTCTTTGATCAACGCTAGGAATCCTGGTCGGTCGAGTTTCAAATACTCGTACAGAACCATTTCATATACTTGAGGGTTGAGTTTGCAGTCGCTGGTGCGCGGCAGGTACTGACTCACCGACCGCAGCTGCTTCACTTTGACGAACTTGTAAACTTCTTCCTCCCACAGATCTTTGTTGTTCTCGAAGACTCGAAGGCAGAGCTTGGCTGCGTCTTCATATCGTTGCTGTATTAGAAGGTTGTCGACATAAAGCCTTGTCACTTGAATCTTGGTGTATTTGCCGCCCTTCTCTGTTATCACGTTCAACGCTTTCTCAAACATGCTGGAAGAAAGCAAGAAAAATAATTAAAATTGTGCAACAATTCCTGTGCTTTATCAATTCGTGGAAATTGAACGGGGTCAACGCATTTTCGCGAGCCAATTCGGCAACTTTAGCAAGCCCTACCTAAATAACAACTTAGGGTTTACTATCACAACATTTCATTGGTGGTTGAGACCAATCATAAAAGTATTCAATCGGACGTTTGCTCCCTTCATAGTCGATTTCACTGAAGCAATGGTTACCGCCAGCAATTTCACGCATATCTTTGGCGGTGCGTTTGTGCAGAACGAAATGATAGTTTTTACATTTTCGAGGCATGTACGCGGTGTCGAAGCGGACGTCATGCCTTCGGTGGATGTTTCTGAGTGGTGAAAGCCAAGTGCCGACCGAGATGTCTTCGCTGCCGTAGCGATTTAAGTTGTCGCCGTTTGTTGCGATGAATTTGACGATATTTTTTGATAATACGTAGCCACCGCCCAGGGCATAGGGCAAATACCGATCACAGACGTTGTAATTGACTTCCTGCCACTGACCGGACTTTTTTATACTGGCCCGACCGTTGAAGTATCCCCAATACAGGTCGAGAGGCTCTTTGCTGTGGATTTTCAGCTTCTTTTGGTACTGGAGCAAGTCCTGACTCAAGAGGTCTAGTTTCACAAACGAATCGTCGTCGCACTTGAGGACGTAATGGAAGTTTGGTGTTGTGCGATTGAGTTTCTGCATTGACTTGATGAGCTTTAATGTCAGATTCCTGTAAGAATCTTCGAGATCGTCGAGCAACAGGAGGTCGCTGTAAACTTTCTGCTCATCTGAGAGTTGTTTATGGACGGCGTCGTCGAGACTTTGAGTGCCGACAGCAAACAAATGCTTGATTTTTAAGTTTTGAACTTTGATATTTGGCACTTTTGATGTCGTCAGCCAATTCTGGTAGTTTAAAAGTCTTGTTTTTTGCTGGTCGACGTCTTCCAGCTCAAGGAACGAATTTTTAAGCACTCGCGGCACGAAAATCACGTCGTTTTGATATGTCGGCCCTTCAATCAGTCGTGGTCTGAGACTCAACCATGTTTCACGCATCGCGATCCGCTGCTCGAAGTTTTTGGGCGCTGTCAACACCAGCACCACCATCAAGTGATTCTGACCGTCAATTTCTTCGACAATCTCGCGACCGCAGAATGTTTTCCCGAAAATCTGACTAAGAACGACGCCCAACAAGAACGCGCCCAGCATCTGAAGCACTTTGACCACTTTCCGATTATTCCTTAACTTAGACATCGCTAATTGAACTTGTGATGCATTTAATTAATTTCTACACTTTTCGTTCGACCCAAATTGAGTTGTTGTTGGCGAATTGCTGCCTCGACGTTGCCAAACTTCACGCGCAGCGAAATCATTTTAAAATAATTTCCGTTACTCACTCATGCTCAATGAGCCATTTGACTCTGTCATCCGTCTCGTAGAGACTCGCCGACACCACATCCTTCGGCGAAACAACGAAATACTTATTCTCGTCCACAAGACACTCGAGGCTGTAGTCGTTTGGTGTGTAATTTTCGTATCTGGAGGGCGGAAAATGTAATTGGCGGTAAAATTTCTTGCGATTTCTTCTTCACTAACCCTTTTAACGTTAAGCTATCCGTGCACAACTCTTCGTACTGATTGCTTTCGTATCTAATGGCACAAAGCACAGGCCGCTGGTAATTGTTGGCTTCGTCTTTGTCTTTCGGCTGTCCCAGCACCACGACCTGGTTCTTCTCCAACGGAGCAAGCCCGCACACGTAAAACTCAGTTTGGAAAGTCGAAATCGGATCGACGATAAACCCGGGCAGATTCCTCGTCGACACCTCCACCAAGTTTCTTTTCCTTATCACGCAAATTCTGATCGTCTCCACCCATCCGATGAGTAATGTGGACGAGTTGCACCAGGTCAGGTTGCACCGAAAGTCGCTGAGTCGGCCAGTCTTCGGTTCTTCCCATTTAATCAGTCCGAGCGAACACTTTTCGTTGAGGTCGTAAACTCTCACGCCGAGTCCACTCGCCCAGGCCACGAACTGCCCGTTCCACTTCACAGCATTGACCATGCCCTCTGAGTCACTCAGCACCGTCGGCTTCAGGCCTTTCAAGAAGGTTTTCTCGTAGAGAGTCAGCTGATAGTCGCCCAGGATGAATCTCCGGCTCGAACTCGACTTGTGGTACATGGGATCTATCTCGATGCACTTGATCTCCCTCTCAAGGTTGAGCAGCACCGCGTTATCTTCTTCGTAGAGACAGTTGATGTGAACCTAGCGATTATCACAAAGTTTTCATTTTCGCTGCAATGAAAACAAACGAATTCGTACCTGGCCATCGTCGGAACAAGTGCCGATGTACTCGCCCTTGGAGTCCACCGAGATTTTGTTGATGGCGACGATGTGTTTCGGGAACTTCTGGTGGCAATTGACGTTTCCTTCGTGGTCCAAGATGTGCAGACCGCCCCAAGAGTCTCCGATGAAGATGACTTTCGTGTTCGCCGTCATGCAGCTGATGGAGCTGTTCTTTACGATCTCCCGGAGATCACAGGCGATACGCAGGTATTTAAACAACGGCTCCACAGGCTCGCTTTTCTCGTCCATTGCTAAACTAAAATTAATTTCTTTATCTAATGTCTGTCTGTTTTGAAAAGTGAAAATAAACGACACCGTAGGATCCGCCCTTCAACCTTCGACTTTGTTTTGAATCCAGCATTGAGCTAAAGTTTGACAAGGAAAATAAATTCAATCGATGGTCTTTCTACAGAACCTGCTGCTCAAAGAAGCTAAATCCAAGGCGAGGGTAAGAATCACTCGGTTGTCACTGTCGCAAGTCGTCACATTCTCGTAATTTCAGCGGATCAAGCCGTTCCTAGACACTCTCCGGATACAAGTCAAGGTAAGTTGCACAAAAATATTTACATTCAGTCGTATTGACAGTGAAGTTTGATTGTAGGCTGGTCACGGCGGCAATGGAATGCCAAAGTACGGTGGAATGGGAGGCCAAGGCGGTGCTGTGTTCTTCGAAGCTAAGGAGGATTACACGCTCAAGAAAATTTGGAAGAAATTTCCAGCTAAAAAGATTATCGCAGGTAGTTATCCAAGATTTCGCTCTTTCCAATCGATTTAAATGAAGTTTTCTTGTAGGCAACGGTGAAGACAGCAACAAAGCGCGTATTTTAGGTCGAAGAGGTGCAGATTTGAGGGTTGAAGTGCCTCCGGGAGTCAAAATCATCGACGAAGAAGGAAGGACCGTCATCGGCGAGCTGAATGAAGAAGGCGAAACATGTCTTGTAGCTGGTGGTGGCTGTGGAGGGTGCTCAGGCAATCAATTCATCGGTCAGAAGGGTCAAATGAAGATGATTAAGCTTGATCTGAAACTCATCGCTGATGTCGGCTTAGTTGGTTTTCCAAATGCAGGCAAAAGCACTTTGCTGAAGGCGATGTCAAGAACAAACCCGAAGATCGCCTCGTATGCGTTCACAACGATTCAACCTCAGATTGGCACCATCGAGTATGATGACTACAGACAAATCACCATCGCTGACTTGCCAGGTCTCATCGAGGGCGCTCACAAGAACGTCGGAATGGGCCACACGTTCCTTAAGCATGTCGAGCGAACAAGTCTCTTGCTTCTCATCGTCGACATCTTCGGATTCCAGCTTAGCCGGAACCACCAACGGCGCAATTGCTTGGAAAACATCTACGCATTAAACAAAGAACTCGAGTTGTATGACTCAACGCTTCTGGATAAGCCGACAATTCTGCTGATCAACAAGATGGACTCAAATGGAAGCGAAGAAGAGTTTCTGCGTTGCGAGAAGAACTTCAAAGACCTTTCACTCGGTCTCAACGAGTGTCCAGAAGAAATCCGCCCAACAGAACTGCTGAACTTCGAGCGAGTCATTCCGATATCCGCAAAAAGCAGGAAAGAAATCGACAAAGTGACACACAACATTCGGGAAGTGATTGACGCAGCAAACGAGAAAAAATTCAGCGAAGAAAGCGATCCGAATGAGAAACTCGGCAGGAGACTTAGAGAACACGGACCTAAAATGGTGTAGACATGTAAATAGCGTAGATTTAATATAAGGAACTGATTGTGTTGTGCTAGTTCACAATAAAAATTCTTTTTCACGATAACCACAAGGCCGTTTTAAAAATTGCAGGAGTTTGCATTGCAAGTTCCTTATCGCGACTATTCAGTTTCAGTGATCGAAATAAATCTGGTTTGCTCGATCTCGCTGTGAATATTCACGATTCAATTGAAATGAGGTTTGTGGAAATTTAATTAATCACTAAATATGTTACTACCAAAGTTTTTTCTACCTAATCTTGATAATTCTACCAACAGGTTCTCAATGTTGGTCTTAGCTACGATCATCCACGAAGCGATTCTGCTTAACATAACTTGCGAGTACAGAAAAGTGAAATGGAAGTTCATAAACGACCATTATCAATGTCAAGTTGCCGACCTCAACGTACAAGCAATCGAAGTTGTCGAGGGTATCAACGGTGAACATCTGCCCGAACACTCGTTTAACGACGTCAAAAGCATCTCGATTGAAGGTCAAGTTTGTCATTACATGCCGAAAGACCTCGACACGTTCTTCACGAATATTGAAGGTCTTCAAATTATGTCATCGAAGTTGGAGGCAATCACACTCGATGACCTCAGGAAGTTCCCGAAACTCAAAGTTCTCAACTTGTACAAGAACGAATTGACATCAATTTCAGCTGATTTGTTTTTGTTCACTCCAAGGCTTCAGTGGATCAACTTCAACGACAATAAAATTCAATCTATCGACCCGCAAATCTTCGGCCAAATCGAAGACCTCGAAGAAATTCGCTTCGACGACAACTCATGCATAGCCAGCGAAGGCACAGGCAGCGAAGAAATCAACAAACTGAAGCAAGAAATAATCGCAAAATGTCATCTTTCACCTTGACCTCCGCTCGAACCGACAATAAAATTCACAAATTTCTTCAGAAAGAAACAAAAATCTTTTATTTTTTTTTAGTTAATTTAAATTATCAAAACAAACTTGTTTCCTCATCATTTTCAGTTAAGACTTAGATCAAGAAATCCCAAGAACGAAAAACTTAATTAATCTTAAACAATTTTATAGTCGGCTTATGAAGAAAGAATACGAACTAAACGAGAACAGAACAAATATGAGTACAACTTGTCTGTGATTGTGCTTTGAGCTTCTTTCAAGAATTTAGGAATGATAATTAAAGTCCTTTCTTTCAATTTTAATTTTTTTAGTTTCAACCAACTAAGCCGGATATAATTTTTGATAATTTTTCATCGTGCAAAAGTTTCTACGTTCAGTGCAAAAACATCAAAGTTTCCTTTAGTTACGAGTTACGTTAACAACTTGGTTTAAAATGCTGATTTCGTTGAATCCGGTCGATTGTGGTGTCAGTTTTCCTGAACAGCGGCGAAGGCTGAATTTTTCTATCGAAAGCCTATGATGCAGTGCCGTGAACTGGCCTACGTAAAATGTGCTGTTTTGTCAACTTAGAGCCTCGCGCCGCCGAAAATCGTGAACAACAATCGACTAATGTGTCTATGACCTTGCTTTCTTCCCCCGATTTACTGTCTCTATCTTTGTGTGCCCGCATTTAAATGCTACTTGTTAGGTGATTTTCTTCTTTCTTCAATTTTTCATCTACGTTAATATGTGGAATATTAAAAGCGGCCTTTGAAAGCCGCTTTTACTCGTGATGGGGGCAATTAGTTGTTGTATTGCTCTGGCATGACGTAGGAAATGTCGTCCCATGGGTGTCTGTAGAGTCCTTGCTTCAAGCGCTTCTGATCCATGTAATGTCCGATGAAACCGATGCTGCGTCCCAACACGAACAGTGAGTTGATGGCGCCGATGTTTATGTATTCTTGAGCTTCCTCGCTAAAAATTTAATAAAACTGTTTCACAAACTCTTCTTTTACTCTAGACTTCAGTAAACTTTACCTTGAGAACGCTCCACAATTTCTCAGCATATCAACGAAGCTGGTGGCGATGACACCGTCAACGTTGAGAATCAAGTTGGGCTTCTTGCTGGTGGTAATCTTCTCGACCTCCAAAGCGTATTCAAGCAGAGGCTTTGCTGGGAAGTTCTCCATCACGAACTCTTTGATGATCTTAACGCGAATGTCGGGGTTGTTGATGGACTTGACGCGATGACCGATGCCCATGATGAGTTGGCCCTTCTTGCGCATGGCATTCACGAAGTCCATTGGATGCATGTTCGAGTCGTAGGCTTCTGAGAATTGCTTTGCAGCACCGTCGAGGGCACCTCCAAAACGATCACCCTGAAAAAAACAAAAATGTTATCGCAACTGAATTTTTGCAAGCATTTTCAAGTTCACTCACGATTGTCAACAAGCCGCTGACGACTGATGACACCAGATCTTTACCAGCTCGGGCGCAAACGATAGTGTTGTGGGCACCGCTGACTGCGGGTCCGTGATCGGCTGTCACCATCAAGCACATCTCGAAAAACTTGCAGACATACGGAGGTAAGCAGCGCTGGAACCACAATAACGACACGACGCCGCCAATGCCGACGTTTTTCGTGAGAACATCGCTGATGGGCATGCCAGCATACAAGAGTTCTTGTCCGCGCTCGTCGCAAATCGAGGTCATGAACGATGCAGGCTTGCGGATCAATCCCAACTCACGAGCCCAGCTGAAGTCCATGGGAACTGTCGGTGGTGGAACTTCCTCAACCGGCACGATAGCTCCGCTCTTAACCAGATCTTCGTAGACGTGCTGAATGAGATCTCCGAGAGAGTCGAATGATTCTGGCACGTTGCAGCCGGCTTCGACGAACGCTTTGTTCTTGGCGACGGCAGTTTCCATCTCAGACTGAGCGCATGAACCAGCGTGGCCGAACTGCACTTCAGAAGTGAACATTCCAGCGCAGGTTCCTATGCACCAAGCAACCATCGGCTTCGTGATGCGTCCGTCCTTCAATGCCTCGCAAACTTCGTATTCTTCAATTCCACCGACTTCACCGAGCAGAACCAGCAACTTTGCGTCGTCGTCGTTTTGATAGCGCAAGATGTGATCCATGAAGGTGGTTCCGGGGTAGCGATCGCCACCGATGGCAATACCTTCGCACACACCGTCGGTCGTGTTGCTGATAATGTTGTTGAGTTCGTTGGACATGCCTCCTGATCGGGACACATAAGCAACGCTACAAATTAAACAAGAATTTCGATCAAAACCACGAAAAGACAGGAAAAGCTTGAAAATTACCTTCCAGGACGGTAAAGCTTCGAGTGCAAGATGTTGTCGAGCATTCCACCGGTGTTTCCGATCTTGAAGCAGCCGGGTTTTACACCACCGACTGTGGCGGGTCCAATGATCGAGACTCCCTTAGCAATGGCAGCGCAGTTCAATTTTCTGGTCATGTTCTCTGGAATTCCCTCGGCGATGATTGCGATTGTTCTGATTTGCGGGAAATCGTTGACGACCTCCATGGATGACTCGTAAGCTGAACGCAGCGATGCAAAGTTCACAAGCACGTCGACTTCCTTGTGCTTGTTGCAGGCATCTCCCATCTTGTTGTAGACGGGGATGAGAATTTCTTTGTGTCCCCAGTAGAACTTCTGACGATGATAGCCGGTGAATGGATACACCATGGCAACGACCGATGGTTCTTCGCGACGGCAGATGAAGTCGAAGTCGAGCATCGATTGGACGGCTCTGGTCTGCATGCCCCAGACTATCGCTTTCGTTGTCTTCGAGAACATTTTGCGGATCTGGGTGGGGATGGGACCACCACCGGCGCTCTTGGCACCTGCTGCGGCTGAGCCTACGGAAGTATTCAGTGAAATTCTCTTCGCTGATTACGATTAACACAGCACGTGCAAAAACAGGATTTTAATTTTGGTTCAAAATCAAAAGGCCAATCGTGATAGGTTTGGTTTATGGTGCGAAGCAAGCAGATGAAATGGTTCACAATAATAGAAATGATGACCAAACGGTGATAAAAAAAGGTAAAACAAAAAATAAATTAAGCAAAACTATCGAAACTCAAGCACTAAACTCAACCCAACTCTAAGTCAACTCACCACTTGATCCGTCGACTTGGCTGGTCTGACTAGAAGTCATCTTGCGCTGCTGCTCCTTCTGTTCTTGTCCGCCGGGCAGCAAGAAATTTGCAGTGGCGAAGTGAACGTCGGTGTTCTTCGGGATTGGTTTCTTGCCCAAAGCCATGCCGCAGATGGCGGTCATGTGAGTTTCTGGTCCGAAGACGAACAGTGGAACTCCGAGAGTGCCCCCGATCTCACGAATGCGACGAAGACCTTCTTGGTAGTTGGGACCGGCGCGGCGAACGAAGATTGAAACGTTGTGCTCGACGAGACGAGCTTGGAACTCGCGGAGAGCGGTAATGATTCCTAAAACCGACAAAAATTTATTCAAAAATCAATGTCGCAAGCAAAATTATTGCAAAACTCACCGTTGAACGTGGCTGCAACGTTTGTGAAGTTGGCAATTCCTCCACCAGTGATGAGAACCTTTCCATCTGGGTGTTTAGGTGACGACGTCATCAAGTTCAAGATAGTCTTTGCGTATTCGTAGGTTTGCTGCTCCGATGGAGCTCCGCTGTATTCACCGTAGTTGGCAAGCTCTGATGCGCCTCCAAGATCACAAATCGTGTCTGAGTAGATGACACTAGCACCGCCCCCAGCGACCATCGTCCAAATGCGCCCATTTCTGTTCAGAATCGTCAGCTTGAGCGACGCTCCTGACTTTGCGTCCAAGTCAGCGATGTAGGCTTCTTCTGGGTAGGCGTCACGGCCGAACGGCGGCGGGTATTCGATCTCTCCCCACTTTGGACGGCACACGAAGTCGGCGGTCGCGTCAAGTTTCGCAGCCAGATCGAGTATGTAGATGGAGCTATCGGTGACGACAAGTGGATTGATTTCCAAATACGTGAAGTAAAGATCAACGTAGAGCTGGTACAACGAGTGAACAAACTTTGCGACGCGTCTGAGGAAGGAAAATCGATTGGTAAATATTTATGTGCAAGCTGTCTTGACTGTTTGATCAACTCACGACTTCTTCGATGCCGAAATTTCTGTCAACAAAACCTTTTCGATTTCGGCGAGTGTTGTGTTTGATCCGACGGGAACCTCGAGTTTTAACGCCTTTGCGTCGACATCACCAATATCAACACCGCCCAGGTGGTAGAACAAGATGGTGTCGGCAGTTCTGTGCGAGTAAATGCAGACGTAGACCTCTTCCACATCCTTGTGGGGAATGAACGGCTCGATGATGAAATTGCGCAGCTTTCCGCTGGCATTTCCGATCTTCTGATCCATGCACATGCGCTCGGTGATCCATTGTCTGACCTGCTGGAAGTTTTTGTTGACCGCGATGAGCCCGAGTTTACCGCGACGCTTTATCAGCTGATCTGGCTTCACGACCAATGGCTGTGTCAGTGAGAAAAAAACGAAAAGAAAACACAAACAGTTAATAAACAGCAATTGTGTGTAAATATTTTTGTTCGCTTTCTCGCGGGCTTTCCTGATTGCCTGACAATGGAACCAGGCGGGCTTGCAAAGATTCCCGCTGGTTAAGACGAATATTTTGTCACCGAATCCAAAATGTAAATTCTGATCTCATTGTCAACGGGTCAGCACGAGATTTCGTCAAAACAAAAGCCGTTTTCAGAGCCATCACGAGTCGGAGTCACATGAAGCACCAGGAAAGCTCAACAAACACCAGGAAGTCACGCCTTAAGAGCTTTGCACAAGCAAGCACGTTACAATGAATTTAATCGAAACGGCGAGTCGACTCAATGTTGCGCGGGGAAGGTTATGACTAGCTTGCTCACATCTTCATCTTCGACATTGAAATCATCTTCAACTTTCGATTGACGTGAACGCTTGGATGATTGCGCAATCCAAGACGAAAGAAAGCGAAAAGTTATGACATTTTGACTGGGTTAAGCTTTTAGCGACTTTTGAATCGATTTCGCGATTTCGCGACGTTATAAAAGCACTTTATCATTGTTTTAAAAGTCGGGCCTTTGATCGCAGCCGGAACTGCTTCGAATTTGTCATCGTAACTGCACCCTTACAAGTGTTTCAGAAGCCTTCGCTGATATCAGCGATTTTCTACTTGTTTTGCATGCAACTGCGCGATATTTGTAAATTAAAGTCGTTGTGTAGAACAACACCGGAGTTAAGTTCGGTATGAGCACGTAAAGGTCGTCGCAATAGCGCAAGCAATTGGCACGTCATTGAACTTGGAGGATTTTTAAACGCTTTGACTGTTCACTTGTGCTAAGCTATTTACGCAAAAAAAAATCTCGTCGCTCTGACGTCGATGCGAACCGCGCAATGGATAGTTTTTAAAGCTTCATGGCTCAAGTTGTTCTTCGATTCTGTTTTTTTCCTTGATTCGCTGCTCAAAGACGTCACTCAGTAGCCCCACCAAAAACAATGGAAAAATCGATTGTAGATTTGCTTTTTACTTTGTAACTCGGTCAAAAGCGTGGAAACGAGCTGTTGTTGATGCCTCAACAATGTTTCTTATCAGGGCGGGAACTGAATCAGCGAGATTGAGTCAGTCATCAGCATCGCGCGATTCCCTCGTACATAACAACCACGGTTATTACGTAAGGACCGTAAAAATCGGCGGTTTTCCGAGATTCGGCCACTCTTATCGCGCGAAATGATTACTCGATTCATGCTTTGGTTTTTAGCGGAGAGTGATTCACTCGTGCTCGACTTTCAAAGTGTGATCGATTTTGATAACGGCTCGCGCCGGGGGAAAGGCTGTCCGCTTATCAAATTCAAAGAGAGGTGAGATTTTTTTTATCGCTAGCACGCGCTTGTTTGATGCGGACACAAGAAATCATGCGACGTGTCCACTGCCAACTCTTCAGTGGCTTAGAAAACGTGAGAGAAATTCGGCGAAACCGGTTGTGTCGCATGTTTATTCTAATGATTTGCTTTACGTGACGGGGAAGAGTTGAAAAAACTGGATTTAATCTCATGTGACAGAAGACTTTGTGAGATCATTTCGGCCCTGAGCACGACTTGCATCACTTAAAAGGCTTCATTTAATTGCAGTGAAGCCCCGAATCGACGATTGCTACTCACCGTTGTCTCCAACCACGGATGATCAACAAGCATTTGACTCCAGTCTGTCGTCTGGGTGACCGATGCGAAGCGACTCTTGGCCACTCCGAGTTCATCGCCGCCTTCCAAATACTTGTTTATCAGCTCCTTACCAGTCGCTTCACGAATTGCTTTCGCTGACATGACTGTGTCTCTCTTTTTCTCGTGATTACTTGGCTACTCAAAAGTCACTCTCACTTGAAATCACGCACGAAATACCTGTTGATAAAGCATCACACACGATTAGCGATGGAATGGATAGTGAAAATTTGTTGTCGATGTTATCTGGCGTCACATTTTCTTTCTTTCTTTCTTTTTTCGTGTTTTTCGGTGGTCAACAAATAAAGTGCATTTCGGAGTCGAGAGTCGGGCTGGAAGTGAAAGTTTCTCGTCGTCTCCGTCTTTGGAATTTTCTTTTCTCCGCCGACTTAGGCCCGCACTGGTTGTGTAAGCAAGATGAATGGCTGCTTCACGCCCGTGGAAGTAACGGGACTTTGCTGAATTTAAAAAGTTTCGTGTCGTCATAGAACACAAACAAATGGAAACGCCGCGAAATTCGGGGTGAAACTGGAGCGATCGAGCCATTCACTGTTCACCAACACAGCGGAATTATTGTAATCGAACAAGTTCTACATGATAACACGGTGGGTGAATTGATAATTAATCGCGCAAAGGCGATTTAAATTGGCACCGAGAGCAATGACAGTGCCTTCGATTGTAAACCACCCTGGTTATGAGGTTGGTTTCGATGCATCAGCATCCCTCGGTTTGACGTTTCTGCGCTGGCAAAGACGTCGTACGATCGCTCAATCATGCTGAAAATCCAGCCAATTACGCACTTGTGTGTGCCTCGAAGCTTGTTCCACGATCCCAGCGCCCTATTTCACAATGCACTTAGGTGTCTGGCTTTGATTAATTCACGGGAATAAACACAAACGCGGAATGATTTGCATTTTAATTAAGAATGTGCCGTTGCGAGGCCCCGAAATGTAAGCAACGCTGGAAGAAAGAAAAGAAGAGGAAGCGGCCAGCTGAACTCACGTTACTGAATGCACGGACACAGAGTTTGAAACGAACTGTTTCGGTAAACAGTCGAACGAAGACTAAACAAGAGAAACTCTCGAAAATTGTCGAAGAGCGGCTGAGAGCCCACAAGGCGGATAATAAGTCGGCGGTGAATGAAAGACAAGAAGAAAGAGAAGTTGGAAAATCGATAAATTGCGTTATAGGTTTGTGTGCGACACCGGCGAGAGAAGAAAACGTCTCTCGTCGTATTTTTGGATGAATGTAGACGCAATCAAAACATTTTTCGCCGAGCAAAACTCAGAATTCCCAAGTCATAATTTGTTTCGCAATAGCAAAAAGTTCAAGGTTAAGGAAACTTCTGATGTCGCATCCTCGTTAACAATGTCACTATGCTCGCCGATTGCACATTCTCACGGTAGCCTTATTCATTCTGATTCTTGAACTTGTTCGCGGCTTTTCACATTGAACTTAATTTTTCTACACCGAGTTTTCGCAAAACTCACCGGAGTTTAAATTCACTTTTAATTTAGAATTAATTGATTGATCTTATCCGCGCGGAATACTGCAGCTGAATGAACTGTCTAACCCTTGTCCTGATTCACTTTTCAGATTCAAAACACGGTGTAAAGGCTTCTTGAAATTTACGACTGAACAAACAAGTAAAGAAGCATTGCACAAGCTACACAAGGGCTTTTTTCGTTGGCATTTTGGGGCCAATATCAGAGTGATGTTTTCAATTCCTCGAGTTGCGAACCCATTTCAACCAGTTAGATCTAACTTGCATTCAATAACAATCCAGTGCATTTTGGGAGTTATACCTACGCCGGTTACTTCCAGCCGACTCCAGCAAAATTTATACTCGTCTCCAGAAGTAGCCGACTATATTTCGTCAGCAACATATCTACAGTTGCCAGAATCAAATTTTGAACAGGAAAGTGATAGAATTTTTGGGAAGTAGCAGCATTTTTGGAGGCGCTTAACTCGGAAGCGACTTTGTAAGAATAGGACTTTCATTGTATTTTTAGATACAAGGAGCGCATTGGAAGCGCCCTTGATGAAGCGCTTGCTGATATTTACACAATAACAGACCTCAACTACCTAACTTAGTAAAATATTGCGCTGTATCAACCCGATCAAGTTTTGTATTGCACCAGCAGGTGTTCGATTGTTTTTTCGAGGAATTCTGACGCGTCAAACCTCGCGGTTGCTAACATAATTAAAAATATTGCCTGACTGAGGTCCAACCATCTGACATTAAAGTTCAAGTGAAAATAAGAAGTGAATTAGTCTACAATCTGCAATTAATGTGATTTAGGAGAATACCAGCGCACGCTGAGTGAACCCTTAACAGTAACATTATACAACTATAGAAGATAAAAAAAAGATCCAAATCGGACTCCCGTTCGCTTACACAAGTACACAAATCAGTTGCCTAGAAGCTTGTATGAAATGGCGTTGTGTGGTGCGAAATGCTTGAAGCCAATATACAACAACGATTCTTCTCTGACGTGCGAATGCAAAGTGAAGTTTCATCTAAACTGCACTAATGTTTCACCTCTGATATACAATGAGCTGAAGCGGTACTCATCAACAAACACACCCGTGATTTTTCGCTGTCCACGATGCCAAATAAATGATGGAGGGAAAAATTCGACACAAATTGACCAACTTTCCGATCAGCTGATTCTTTTGTGCGACAAAATTGAAGCAAACCAGAAAGCAAATGAAAAGCGATTGATGAACATTGAAGCACTTGTGACAAAATCGAGCACTGTCAATGAAAAGTTGTAGCTGTTGATCTAACTGATCCTGAACCCGAAAAGTGGACCGAAGTTGCGAAGAAAACACGCATCAGAAAGAAACCGGTTGTATTAGTCGTTCCAAAAATGCCGTCACATAATCGAACAAATACGGAGGAAGAAGAATAAGAAACGAAAGTGCTTTTATAGAGAGATTTATACCGATTCGAACGGTATTTCCGTGGAATTAAAACGTGAAACAGTGTAGTATCAGTAGATCGACTTAGTGCCTAGTGAAGAAGCAAGAAGTGACAAGTGACAAGTGTCAGCTCAGCGCAAAAAGACAGAAATAAATTTCTTGCCAAAATTACTCTGCAAGTGCAGTGGTGTCAACAAACTGCAGTTCTAGACACCGTGGGAACTAGAAGTTAAGTATGTAAAGCCCTTCTATAGAGAAGACATTCAAGTCTTCTATAGAGAAGCAAAATTATCAATGAGAAGGCTCGGCCACCAAAT